>VZQC01009175.1:3012895-3169857 GCA_009823505.1 Rhizomys pruinosus | reverse complement strand
AGGCACAATGACAGACATACATGTAACCATGTGCAGTGGTGGGTGGTAGGGGGAGCAGAAAGTACAGAAAGATCCCTGGAACTGGATAGCCTCGCCAAATTAATGAGCTCTAGGATCAGTGAGAGACCCTGTCTCAAAAATGACGTGAAGAGAATTAAGGAACATATTCAGTGTTGATCTCTGGCACACATGTGTGTGCAACACCTGCTTATATACATGCATACCACAAGAGTTCACAAGTACACATTCGCGCCACATAAAAATGAAAATTCCAAATTATTATATATATACAATTTTATAGGATTAAAATGAGTAAAAACTTAATGTTGATATTGACAGAATGACTGATATTTTCATATATACCTATAAACTTATAACTTAGTCTTTTTGGAAAATTATTTATATAAGAAAACAAGGACTGATATTTTGACAGAATGATTTCCCCATAGTGAAGTCTATTCTAATGATTTAATTTTATTTATTTATATTATGATAGAGCAATATAATGGAATATCAGGAAGGCTTTAAAATTATATGTAAAAATACTTTGCAAGGGAACCAAAAATAGATTATATACTATAATATGTTATGAAGGAAGCACTGAATATTATCTGACATCAAATTGCAAAATATACACAAATCTAAAAAATATAAATAGTGCACAACACATCCTCAAAGGTACACCTGTAATTTACAAACTGCTAAGGCAAGAAGACTGCAATTTCAAAGCCAGCCTTTGCAATATAGTGAAATCCTGTATCAAAGTTTAAGGCATAAAACAAACAAATAAAAAGAATACAGACAGAACAAGAAAGAAAGAAAGAAAGAAAGAAAGAAAGAAAGAAAGAAAGAAAGAAAGAAAGAAAAGTTATAGGCAGTAAAACCCATAAAACAAAATTTTAGAGGACTGGAGAGATGGCTCAGCAATTAAGAACTCTTGCATTGGACCTGGGTTTGATCCTAAGCACCCACAAGGCAGATCACAACTACCTGAATTCCTTCCACAGGACCCAACATCCTCCTTTGGTCTCTACATGTACTAGGTATGCATGCAGGGCACATACACACACACAGCCACTCACATGCATAAACATACACATTAAATAAATCTTTAAAAATAAGACTGTAGGGAGTGGAGAGATGGCTCAGCAGGTAAGGGCACCATCTGCTCATGCAGAGGACCTGCGTTTTATTTCTACCACCCACATGGTGGCTAACAACTGTCTATAACTCCAGTTCCATGAGAATCCGATGCCCTCTTCTGACCTCCATGGGAATTGCATGGCATGCAAGCACTTACATACATGCAGGCAATACACTCATATATATAAAACAAAAATAAATAAAATAATTAAAAAATAAGATATATTGGGGTACAAGAAAAATTGCAATAAATATAAATGAAGTAAGCTTAGTTCTATGTTAAATGCAAGTGCTTTCAGAGCATACTTAAAGAAAAAATATTTGAAATCCATAGGCTGATATGTACTGTGAAAAGTAATAACATGCCAGGCGTGATGGTGTACACTTTTAATCCCAGCACTCGGAAGTCAGAGACAGGTGGATCTCTATGAGTTCAAGGTCAGCCTGGTCTACAGAGTGAGTTCCAGGCCAGCTGGGACTAAAGGGAGACCCTGTCTCAAAAAAAAAGAAAAGAAAAGAAAAGAAAAGTAATAACACATGAGTAGAAAGCACCAAAATGTAGTCATTTTTGTGTAGTGATATTATAGGAGTCTTTACTAGTGTTTTCATGTTTTCTGTACCAGGGATGAAATCCCTGATATGGTTATTCAATCCCATGTGGTCAGCACTGCTTAATGGAATCAGCAAATTATATATATATGTGTGTGTGTGTGTGTGTGTGTGTGTGTGTGTGTGTGTGTTGTGCAGCAATAGTAATCAAAGAGGTCAGGGTTGTGGGGCCTGGGAAGAGTTGAAGGGGGAAAGGATAGAGGTGGAAGCGATGTAGATACAGATTAATGTGTGAAATTCTCCAAAGGAAAAAAATAAGAGCTATGTATGACCTGAACACGTAAGTTAGTAAATAATGTTGAAAAAGAATTCCTAGATGTTCTGATACAACATAAATAAAAACCAACTTCAAAAGCAATGCATTTAAGGGAAATTGTATAAGACTCCCTTCGAATACAAGATTGGTAGATTATTTTCTACTTTTGAAGTCAGGACATGCTATCGCCACTCTTTCTTATTACAGGATGGAGAACAGCTCTGTAGGGATTTTCATCTTCCAACTGTGTTTCCTAGCAACACTTTTAAAGACAGAGTATCTTTCTTCAGATCAATCACTCACATCTGTGGAAGATCCTTAAAACCATCTCTTTCATCCTGTGAATAAACAATGTGAGTTAGGCCTGCAGGCAGCTGCACCATGAGAAAGGAACAGCAATTTTACAAACAGTAGCATTTCCTCATTCGCTTTGGAATATTATGATGCCTCTGCTTTAAGTTTGAGGAAAAACATTTGCATTTTCAGTCATAATTGTATGGTGTGGTGACACTTTTCATTGTGAGGTATTTAAATTGAAAAGCAGAGTAGATACTAATGACATATTGTCCTTATTTTCTGAAGACCTGAAATAACCACAATTCTAAGTAATACACTGTAGTTCAGAGTAGCCTTCTTAGTACATCAGCAATCCTGAACCTTAAGTGAAAATGAAAATTACCTTGTAATCTTTTTTTTTTAAAGAGTCTTGCCATGATTCAAAACCTTGGTTATTCCATCTAAGTTGGGACTTGACTTCACCTGTACCAGGTGATTGTAGCATAAAATGTAACTAAAACCCAGTGCACATTGTGCAAGGCATATACTATGGGATAAATTAGATTTCTAGAATAATCGAATGAAGCAGCCTATTCATCATACTTTAAATGTATTAATTTATACAAGTAGTTACAATAAATAAAATGTAAAAGTTCAAATAATAAAACAATAAAGAAATGGTACAGGGATGAGAAGATGGCTCAGTAGTTACTAACGCTTGAAGAGAATGAGGGTTGATTTTGCAACACTTGCATGATGGCTAACAACTGCCTAGAACTCCAGATCCAGGTCAGCCTCAGCCACTGGCCTGGGGAGGCTTTGTTGGTCACTTGTTGTATGAGACCCTTGGCCCCATCCCAAGTTATGATCATCTAGTCACGGGTAGAATTACCTTAGGCGGCAATATAGACTTTGTCCTAATCAAGGATTCTCTTCTTTCTCCTTGTTTCAGTTTTATTGGATTAAGAATGGCTAGCTTAGTAAGGTGCACCTCTGGGTGTGTCTCTGTATGGCTTTCCAGAGAGCACTAGCTGATATGGGCAGCCCCAGGGCATAGGCTGGAGATCTGGTGGAATAAAAGGGGCAAAGTGAGAAAGACCACTCACTCGGCAATCCCCCTCTTCACCACCAGAGCCTTGCCACCAGGATGTACTGAAATCTTTAAATTTCCAAGGCAACACTTGTCTTTCTTCCCTGAGATTGTTTTGTTCAGGTGTTCTGTCTCTGTAATGAAATACCTGATGAACATAGTGTGAATCTGGGATGAAGCAGGCAAAGAGTTAGGCATAACGTAACTGAGGAGGCTATAGCTGTATCTCGGTAGTGTCTCCTGACACTTGTTGTTAAACAAGTGATGCTGGAGTTCTCCTGGCTATATTAGAACCTAAGAATTCAGGGGATTCTCCAACAGCCATTCATGTGTACTACTGAAGGTCTCCATCTCCCCCATCACATAATTAGCTTTGTGGATTTTCTCACGTTTTGTGGGCTTTTCAAATGGCCCTAGAAAGAAATGCCTTACAAGGGATATGTAGTCCACCAGAATTTGGAGGGTAAAATGGGGTCTGGACCCCATGAACAGGCCACTCATCTCATAAGTAGTCATGAAATCTTTTACAAAAATAGCAAATACAGGGACTGAAGAAATGGCGCAATGGTTATTATGAGCACTGGCTGCTCTTGTAGAGGACCTGGTTCAATATCAGCATCCACTTGGTGATGAACAACCATCTGTAATTCCAGGCCCAGGGGAATCTAATGTCTTCTTCTGAGCTCCACAGGATTTGCATGACATGGGTGCACTTACATCCGTGCAGGAAATACACTCATACACATAAAACAGAAGGAACAAATAAGATATTTTAAAAAATAGTAAATACAGCTCTCCTATTATGCTGTGTAGATGTCTTCCTAGGCTCTCTGGACTAAACTATCACTTTACTAAGTACATCTTTGCATAATCATTCTATGCTATTGGATGGCTTATTTCATTCCAGAAGACAAAAACTGATAAAAAAAATTCTAGTCTGATGAATTAATAATACTTACATTATTATTATAAGGGTGTGCAAAGCCCTGGACTTACTGAAGTTCTATTACATAGACCCAAGGAGCAAGCAACAACTGAAACAGGTCCAAATAAGACTGCTTCCTCTGAAAAGAATATTGTCTGTGGCACAGAAGAAAGAAAATTGAGAATCAGAAGTGTTGTCAATATTTAATATTGCAGAGCATCTGTGGAGAACTATGGAGAGAGAGATCAAAAATCATCTGGAACATGATCTAGGGCTTTAGAATTGCTGCTGCTTGTTAATGATATTATGTGTTTTCTCCTGTGTAACAGAGTTTTCTGAGTCAAATTAAGAAAAAGAAGAAACTTACTTCCAAAGTTTATTTTACCACTGCGTCTAAATAAAAAGACTCCATCACTAGTAGAGCTTAAAAAAGTGTTCCAAAATTCTTGTTAGTTCTCACTGATCTGGAGCTCGAGAATGGAAACAAAGTCAAGGAAAGAATCAAAACAAAATCCTTCTTTTATCATCTGCACCCCAGTGTATTCTGGAAGCTTTGGTCAGTTTTGATATTTCCTGTGATAACACTCACACAGAACCTTCTTCAGTCAGCTTCTGCTGGGGTCGGTAATGCCTCGCCCAGGGAGTATCTGCATTTTTCACTGTCCTATGTTTTCCTAAAAGCAAATCATTTTTGCTCGGAGCACTAACTACGAATATGCCAGGCAGTAATTAAAATCTATCTTTTCAGCACTTTTAATTTCATATCACTTAAGCACAAACCTATTTGTGCCTCGCCTTCTAGCCGAAGGGATAATCACTGTATCGTGAATTCATTTGATGACTTTGCAGATTTCCATCCCATGTACACTGTAAAAACATTTATATCACTTACTCCAGAAAGATCTCTGCCACATCTACTTTACACATACTTATGCCACCACCATCCCAAACAAAGAAACTCACCCAAAGCTTCCTTCTCCAACTTCCTAAATTAAAAAAAATCAAAATAATCTTTTACATCTGTAATCTGGCTGGTTCTAGAGATTTTGATACTCGACAGATGAATACACATGTGCATCAGCTAGAGAATTTCCTTCTCTTTGTCTTTAATCTGTCTTAGCTTTCTATTGCATATTTACTTTATTTGTGAATATGTACTGATCAACATGAATCTGCCAATCCTTAGGAGTTCCTATGTTTCACGTCCAAAATTTCCTCACAGCAATCAGCAGCAGACTCCATATTCCATTGCATTACTATGGATTTTTTTTTAATTTAATATTTTAAAAATTGATGGTATAATATTATGCCATTATAATATTACTTGTTTTCACCTACCATACCAGTATCTCTACAAAGATCACTTCTAAATGAGACAGATAAAGGAACTCTCTATTCCCTGGGGTACTTGGCAGGTGTTCAAGAGGTGTTAGAATTGGTTAAAATCATGATTACTGTTAATATGGTCTTCATCTTTTACTGTTCCTTTATTCCTTCTGATGTTTGTTTTCATATAAATAAGCAAAGAAATTTGGGGATAGGGCATTGGGTTCTCTACTTAGCAGCTGTTGGACTTACCTTTGCTGCCCTGGGGGCCTTAAACAAAAAGCACATCAGTCCAGAACCGGATGGACTGTCCTTAAGCCAGCAATAGCCGTTTTAGATACCCACAGATTCCTTGGGGGATGGACCTGTATGATGACTACAGTAACCAAGAATGTTCATAAGAGTTTGCACTGAACATTTGCCACCACAGTCCTAAAACTAAATGGCCTTGGAGCTATTCCCGCCCTGACCAGAGAGGTCGCACATCCTCTTGTGGCAGGAAGAGGAACAATGCTGCAGCTGCTAAGAACACAAACCTTCATTTGCATGAGACACCTTCCCTGATTGGCGCACCCATCCTTCCTCTGGTCCTGTAAGAAAGCTATTTGGCTCCTCTAGGTGGGAGAAAACCCCTTGTGCTGCTTCCTGTGACTTTGCAATACTAACCTGACCAAACGCTTCTTTCAAGTAGCCTTGCCAACTTTTCATAGAGGACTGAGCAGGGAGCAAGAAGAAAGACCCAACAGAGAGTGGCGCAACCATGGCGTCAGAGGCAGAGGCATGGCAGTGGTGGAGATGGTGGGGCAGCCACCACACAGACCTACAGAAGCAGCTGCTTGACAGCTAAAGAAGAGGTGGAGCTGGGCAGTTGGCAGATCCAGGTGCAAGGTGGCAAAACTACTGGCTGCATTCCCAGCTGCAAAGGAGGCAGAGCCACAAGACAGGCCGCCATTTTCCTCTTGCTTGTTGAAAAACCTCTCTAAATGCTCAACAGACAGATGAGCTGTGCCATAAACTTAGTCTCAGAACAAAACATCATAATACACCAAGGCTTGATCTTTTTCTTGAATTTGGGGGAAATTTATATATTATACTTTGATCTAAGCAGACTGCCTCCCCTATCTGCACTCCCCACCTAGTAACTCCGTGTACTTTATCATGGCTCTTGCAATCTTTCTGCTGCTTCTTCCACAATGATCCCTGAGTTTTGGGGGCAGGGCTGAAGAGGGGGTATGGGGTATTGGTAGACATACACTAAAGGCCTTTAGAAAAAGTCACATGGAAACCTACTACTGTAGAAACATCTTAAAGTATATACATGTAAATTAAAAAGAGATTAAATGAAACTATAACAGGTAGACACTGCCCCTACCAGATACCATAGACTAGCAAATTGAAACTCCAGTACCAGAAATGGACTCCTTTTGGAGCTGTGGACCGTGGGCTCCACAGACCCTCAAACAATACTTGCCCTTGCTCGTGGTTCCCCGCCATAACCTGAAAACAAGTCCTTATTGCTTGAAGACGCTACATGCATCAGTGGTAGAACCACACTCGGCTTGATCTTAAGAAGGAGTTTATAGGTCTCTGTGACTTCAATGTTCTTACTTCTGTGAAAAGGTCATGGCTTTTCTTCCATCTTTCAGTTTCTTTTCTAATGGCCCTGCCATGTTGTGGTATCAGTGCTTCTCTGTTCAAGTCTACCCCTCTCACCTCTCTCCTGATTTTCTTTCTCCATTCGAGATGCTCCACCATAACATGGGGAGGTAGGAGAGTGGAGCACAGGTCATGGAAGCAACACAACACACTACCACCTGTGTCTCTTCTACCATTCCATGTGTGGCTTTTCTATGGACTACAGGTTTCTTGTATTTTCTGGAGTTTTGATTAAGCTAAGGAATCTACCGAACTCATACCAGACTAATGGACTCTATAATAAGCAGAGTGCTAGAAAATCCTTTGGGGAATTAGCAGAAACACACAATCATGCAGACAGAGATAATTATATTTCCAAAAGACATGTTGATGAATGGTCTATACAGAAAGGGGAAAATGTGCAATATTTGCTGAATGATTTAATAGATGTAATTAAGGTTATCAGAATGCTTCAAAATCTCAACCTGGAAAACCATGACATTGATTTAACTGATGCACATGAGCCAACTCTAAGGCATAGGTCAGTTGTTAAACCACGTGACCTCACTGCCCTCCATGTTCCCCAGTCACATTGATTTTATTTTCATGATATATTAATTGTAGATGGGACATAAAAGATTAATCAGAAACATCTCAAAGGATCTAAATAATGTGAGCAAATCTCATTAAAAAGCAGAAAATTCATTAAGCATGTGAGCCTTCTAAAGGCTAAGATAATCTTTTCCTTTGAAAGGAAATATTATTTAATTATGCTTAAGCTTCTCACTTTTTTTTTTTCAAAAACTTGGGATTGAAAACTGTGATGTTTAGTCTTGGTTGTCAGCTTGATGGGATCTGGAATCACCTAATAGATATATTCTTGGGTAGCTAGGTCCATTGATCTGTTGTATTGCCTGAAAGAGGTAACTGAGGGGACAAGACCCTCCCCCAGAATGAGGATCACCTTCCAGAAGTAGGGATACAAAGAGGCCTGAAGGAAAGGAAAGGCTATTTTGGCTCTCTGCCACTGTTCCTTGCTGGTCAGGGCCCCTGCCCTCCTGTTCCAGTACTGCTATCGTCCTTCATTGACATTGGAACTCAGCTTCTTTGGCCTCCCAGTGTAACTGGAGACCAGAGTCCCGGAACAACAGGAATCCTCCACATCTTCAGCGCTCTACTGGAACAGCTGAGACATCCAGGCTTATGAACTAAGCAGCAACTGGAGTCTCAGTGTCTTCAGTATAAAAACAGCCATTGCTGAGTAACCCAGATCATATCATGTGAGCCAAGTTGATAAATCCTCCTTGTAATATATATTCATTCTAGCAGTCCTCTTCACCTAGAGAACTTACTCAAATTATGGTACCAGAGTGGTTTTAGAAAAACAGAATTGTAAAGATGAATTTCTCCTGTGGGATTGGTGGTACCTGGAGCTAGCTCTCCAGCTTGATTAAAACCATAGTTTTGTAGGTTTTTTTTTTTTTTTTTTTTTTTTTTTTTGGAGACAGGGTCTCCCTTTAGTCCCAGCTGGCCTGGAGCTTGCTATGTAGACCAGGCTGGGCTTGAACTCACAGAGATCAGCCTGCCTCTGCCTCCTGAGGGCTGGGATTAAAGGCATGTGCCACCATGCCCAGCCTAAGACAGTTCTTAGCTGCTATATGGGTGCTGAGAATCAAACCTAGGTCCTCTTCAAGAGCAATCAATGCTCTTAACCGCTGAGCCAGCTCTCCTGCCCCCCAAATCTATAGTTATTAAAGACTCTCCTGAGAGCACATAGAACTGATAATCCATGGTGTGGACTATGTAAAGAACTCTGCAAATAAATGCATTTGATATTCCTGTTTTGCCTCTTGTGAGAAGCAAGAGCTTTAATAACTATATAAACTTATCAAATATGTGTGGAAAAGAAATCAAATGATACTGGCTGGCTGCTTCTAGCATCTCTAGATAAAGGAACAAACAAAAGGAATGAGCTCACAGGTGAAAGGTCCTAGCTCCAGATGTACCTGAACAATTTAAGGTTTCAAGGTACTATGGAAGAAAATGTCCTTTCCAAAGGCTGTAAGGTGCAGGTTGCCAAAACCCAAACCCAAATCCTCATCATATGATTGATGACTGACTGACTTATAACACAGGTTTAAGTCCCAGCCTCTAGGAATCTGTAGTTAAAGTGATGGGAATGATTGGAATAGTGAGTGATCCTGTACTTGGTATGTAGATGTGAGGGAGACTCCTGAAGAAACTGAATTCTCAGGTTTTGATAGGTTTGCTTTGCCTGACCATATAGTCTCCCTACCCTTAGTTCTGGATGCATCTACTCCCTGCAGTATCGCTTCTGCTCTGGCCTGTAGAAATTAATTGTGCATTGTCTAAAGAACCAGTACTGACCTTCACTAAAGGACACACCAAGAAAGACAATGTGATCTCCTTTAGTGTCAGGTCATCATTGTCTTCAGGCACCTACAACTGACTTAAGAAGGTCCTAGAGGTGAAGATAAAGTGGGACTCCTCAAAGAAAGAAAGAAAGAAAGAAAGAAAGAAAGAAAGAAAGAAAGAAAGAAAGAAAGAAAGAAAGAAAGAAAGAAAAGGGACTCCTGAGGAAGTGCACTACACTCCTAAGAAACTTAGTGAGTTGTCTAACTCCTTCAAGCAGAAGTCTGGGGATTATGTGTTAGAATGGATGTTACAGGTATGGGATAATAATGGAATGAATATAAACTACATCAGGTTGAGTTTGTCAGTATGAGTCTGTTGAGCAAGGACTCTAATGTTGCCGCTCACAGTTAACAAAAGGTGCTAACAGCTTGCTTGATAGGTTAGCTAAAGCGGTCAAAAAATGGCATCTTAGTGTTGATGCAGGAACTCAATGGCAGAAAGAAATTGGAATGCTGGCGTCAATTTGCCTCATAAAACCCAGTCCTCCAAACAGGAAGTTCTAGAAGATGTTCACTTCAGTAATTCTGTAAGAAACAGATCTGTGAGAGAACAGGCAGACCTGAAGAGCTGCCACTGTTCTCTGTATGCCAGAGCTTACAGTGGGAACTGCAGCTACTCGACTAGATAACTTTCTTTTTTTTTTTTTTTTTTTTCTTTTTGAGACAGGGTCTCCCTGTAGCCCCAGCTGTCCTGGAACTCACTCTGTAGACCAGGCTGGCCTTGAACTCACAAAGATCTGCCTGCCTCTGCCTCCCGAGTGCTAGGATTAAAGGCGTGCGGTCGACTGGATAACTTAAATGCAATGTGTTTCATTGGATCCCAGAGTACCAAGGACCAAATGGCAACACCGAATCTCCAAAGGCAGGGAGAATGTACATACCACAGTGGACGTCATAAGGAAAAGCCATGTTTGTAATTGTCTAAGTCATATAGGCCTTTGGTATTGGCTAATCAATTGTAATTTCTCAAGAAGTGAAATAGGAAGCTTAATCTGTATAAGCAAAGAAAATTGAGAACAAATAAAAGAAAGATTACCTTGAATTGTAGCAAAAGAGATCCATGACCATCAATTGATTTCGATATCTGAGCTGGTTAACAGACTCAGAACCCTTCAACAGGGAGTTCAGGTCCCTGAGGAAAGACCTTGCTACAATACGGAAGAGTTTTAATACTGATATTTTCCCCATCCTACTCCAAAGGAACCTACAGACTTTTACAATAGTAACTATACATTAGGGAAAAAGAAATCAAACATTCAGGGGGCCTAATAGACACTGGCTCTGAATTTACATTGATCTGGGAGACCTCAAACAACTTGTGGCCTTTCTGCTACAGTAGTGGCTTATGGAGGTCAGATGATGAATGCAGTTCAACCAAAGTCTGACTTCAGATGGGTGTGATGATTCTCTGAACTCATCCTGTGGTTACTTCCTCCTGAAGTAGGTGGCTTGCCTGTGATATGTACTTAGAAACTAGCAGATTCTCCCATCGATTTCTTGATCTGTGAAATGAGGGCCATTGTGGTTGGAAAGACCAACTGGAAGCCATTAAAGCTGCTCTCTCAAGGAAGATAATGAGCCCAAAGCAATGTCCCTTCCCTGAAGGAATCATGAAGGTTAGTATCACTATCAATGACTTAAATGTTGCAGATGTGGAAGTCTCTACCACAGCTCCCTCTAACTCTCATGTTTGGTCTGTGCAGAAGACAGATGGACAAGGGTTCATTATTTCTCCGTCCTCACTCATAACTTAGTTCACAGGGATCTTGATTAGCTATCTCTTCCATAAAATATCACATTGGTCCATTATATTATGCTGATTATTCTGATGATGTTATGTTGATTTGACCAAATGAGGAGAAGATGGCAACCATGCCAGACATATTGATGAAGTATATGCACATCTGAAGATGGGAAATAAATCCAATCAAAATTCAAGGGGCTTCCACCTTAGTGATATTTCTATGAGTCCAGTCAGTAGTGGAGGGCATACAGAGATATTCCTTGTAAAGCAAATGATAAATTGATGTACCTTGCCCCTCCAACCACAAACTAGAAGTATAATGCTTAATGGGCCTGTTTTGATTTTAGAGATGCATTCTTCACTTGAGTGTGTTCATTACTCCAGTTCATACAGCAAGTAACTCAGAAAGCTGCTACTTTGGATGCATTGAAGAAGGCTCTTCCAATGGTACTTGAGCTGTCAGTGATAGACAGGGATGCTGTTCAGTCTTTTACAGGTCTCTATCAATGAATCATAGCAGAGACCCTTGACATTTTGGAGCAAGGCCCTGCTGTCATATATAGACAATTATCCCCCTGAGAGACAGCTGTTGACCTAATTCTGAGCCTTAGTGAAAGCTGAATGCTTGGCAATGGGCCACCAAGTTCCATTACATCTCATAATTCTTATCATGAGCGGTGTGTCACTTGACTCACCAAACCATTAAGTTGGACTTGCACGACAGCAATCCATTATCAAATGGAAGTGGTATATATTGCATCAGGCACAAGCTGAAAGCACAAAATAAATTACATAAAGAATTTATCCAATTACATATGATTCCTACTCCTGCTATAATACCTTCTAGCGACAACCATGTACATATGGACTCATGGAATGTGCCTTATGACCAGTTGGCTCAGGAAGGTAACCCTAGCACCTGGATCACACTATGCATACTGATTCATGTGCTACAGCCAATGGTTTGGCTGGATGGCTAGGGATCTGGAAAGAGCATAATTGGAAAATTGCTGTGAAGGACATTTGGGGAAAAGGAATATGAATAGATCTCTCCAAGTAGACAAAGGGTGTAAATATACTTGTGTTCCATGTCAATGCTCATACAAGTTGACCCCAGTAGGAGAGAACTTGTAAAACCAAGTCGACAGCAATCAACTTCTTTCCCCAGCCATCCCTGTATTCGACGGTGGATCTACGAGCAAGGTGGCAATGGTGGCAAAGACTGCAGCTATGCTTCTATTTTCTGAGGCTGACCTGGCCATGGATGCTTCTGAGAACCAAGTCTGCCAACCTCAGAGACCAGCACTGAGCACCTGATACAGCTCAGCTTCCTGGAATGAGGTGAACACAAGCGACCTTGTGGCAGGTTGATTGCACTCAGTCTCCTTCATCATGGAAAGGGAGACATTACTGGAATAGACACTTATCTGGGGTATGGGTTTGCCTTTATTATACATGCTTCTGACCAAACTACCATTCTTGGTCTTACAGAATGTCATATCCAGCATCGCGGCATTCCACACAGAACCGAATCTCAGCAAGATGCAACTTCAGAGCTAAAGCAATGTGGTGGTGCAGTCATAGTCATGGAAATCACTGATCTTGCCATGCTCCTTAATATCCTGAAGTAGATGGCTGGACAGAACAGTGAGGTAGCTTTTTGGGTTCTTCAAAAGGCTAGATATACTATGTATCTATGCCTAATATATGCTGCCTTTTCTCCTACAGCCAGGATTCACAGGTCCAATCGACCTCATCCAGTCTGCTTCCAGCCCTTCTCTGCAACAGCAGACATATTTTGGTCTTGTGAAATAAGGCCAGATAAAGAAATAAAATACAGAAAATCAGAAAGGTAGGGACAAAAGTGTTATTTGCAAACATGATTGTCTAAGCTATAAAACTTTTCTTAAAACTTCTATCAATACATAAATTTTTACATAAAACCAGATGTAAAAACTAGTTGCAGTTCTATGATAAGACTGTAGAGAGTGAGGACAGAAGACCTTAAATAAAGCTTTATGAGATTATCACATGAAAAATACAAGTTGCCCAAAGGCTGGAAAACCGCTAAAACCAGCCTACACCATGGATACAGGCCAAAGGCACTCAAGAGTGTGGAAGAGTGGGCTGAAGATTTAGCATGGTTAGCAAAGAGCTTGCTTATCTCACACAATGGCCCTGGGTTCAGTCCCTAGCACAGAATAAGCCAAGTATGGTTGTATATGCTTATAATCCCAGAACCCAGAAGGTAGAGACAGGATGATATGGAATTCAAGGTTATCCTCAGCTACAGAGCAAATTCAGTGCTACCCCATGTTATATATATATATATATATTATTATATATATATATATATAATTTTTGTAACTTTCCCAGAATGAACTGTCACTCATTATACTTGCTAAAATATGCTTTCCTGAGTGGAGACATAAGATGCTATTGAGATGTGACATACGAAGTTGTCACGCAAAAGGTAAAAGAATGTATGGAAAGGCCCACACTATGAAAATGAGACAAAAGGCTCAACTCTTTCCACAGTGTGGCTACTGAGCTGCTGAACCTTCTGACAGGCTCACTTCCTCCACTAGAAATGTATCTGTTCTTAATAAATCCTCTCACTTCACTTGCTATTATTTACATATTTCTGTCCAGTCCTTTATTCTGGAACATAACCTAGAAATCCGTGTGGAGACGCCCACTGAACCCCGAGATCAGCCAACATCAGTCCTACAAAGGCAGGCAGTTAAAATGTATTTAACAGTATTTGCATCAACAATAAATCTGTTAGATATTTAGGACAAAACATGCAGAAAGGTGGCAAAGAACTCCAGAGAAAATTACACAGCTTTATTAAAAGCCTGAAGAAATGCTAATTAGGAGAAATATTATTAAATATTCACAGAGAGAACTCAGTATATCAACTCTTCAATTTGCCTACAAAATCAATCTATAAATTTAACACCATTCCAATAAGAATATTAATAGTATTTAGAAGCAAATTTAACAAGATGACTTTAAATGAACAGCATCCATCTGAGGATAGGGAAGAAAACACTTGTAATGAAATAAATGGTAAAGGGTATACCATGGAAGGCTGTTTGGCTTCCTTAGGACTCCGATTTGCAGTATTAACTTATAGGATTCCTCTTACCTCACCTTCCTTCTTCAATTCATCCCCTAATATTTTAAAGATCCATCTATTGTTTATTAATTTTTTTTAAATATGTTTTACATATGTCCAGCTGTGTCTCTGCCTCCCACACGATGGGTTTACAGGTAGGCCGCCTCTTCCCCCAGCTATTATGCAGATACTGGGTTTCCCAACTCCAATGCCCATGCTTGCATGGCAAGTGCTTTATCCTTGAACCATGTCTCCAGCCCCAAGACCCATCCTTTCTGAGATGATATTCTAAACTCTAGAGGCCTCGGTAACCCTTTCCCATCTCTTCAGCTCTCATGAATGAACTTGCAGAAAAGTAAGTGTGCTTGTCTCAAAAGAAAATGGAGGTGTCAATCTCTGGAATTCCAAGTTAATTCTGACTTTCAAAGAAAAGGAAGAGACTGCACCCCAGAAGGACTCTACCCAGAGTTTCTACCCACTGACATAGGCAAAGCCTTCTGCACCTAACCATTCCCATCTCCTCATGTCTGAACCAGAATATTCTTCCTCAAGGCCAGCCTTAAATAAATCCACTTCCTTCCACCTGTTCCTTGCTCCACTGTTTTTGTCACACACTGACCAAACAAGCTGAGCTTCCCTCACTTATTATAATGTTGTCATTGCAGAAGCAGGTAAGGAACAACAAACCAATAGAACCAAGTAGAAAGTTCAGAAGCACACAGCAGAAAACCTGATAGATGATAGACGTAGCCTACACACTAATATGGGAAATGGATACTTTAGCAGATGGGGCTTAGTAGGGACCCAAGAACTACAGATTAGCCTGTTGCTCTACAGTAACTGTGAGACATGGGAGAATGTGGTCCCTTTTTAGGGTTTTTAAGTCCTCTTCATAAAGGAATTTAAGAATAGTTTCAAATGGAAACTTAAGGACATTTTTATTAGAGTCTAAAAAAAAATCCCGAGGGCAGACAAGTTGTAAGTTGCCTGGAGGAGGAAAATGGAATGGAGAAGGGAAAACAACCATCAAAGTCAAGCCAGCTGAACACCTAGAGCCTGAATGGGAGTCAGATACTTGGAAGACTAACAGCTGCATGGCAGAGAAGAGTTCAAGAAGCCCCAAATGGCAGTGTAGCCCAAAGTGTTAGGTAAAGCATGGTTAGAAAAGTGACAGAAAGAAAAGGTTATGCTTTTCTGAAGAATTCAGGAAAGTGGGTAGACTTAAGGAAAGCTACATATCTGTGGCCTGGCACATAAGAAATTGCACCAGGACCAGGGTTTCCAGAGAAGAAAAAAAAAATCACCATCTCAGCAAAGCACAAGGTATCTCTTTAGCAGGATCTAAGGTGGACTCACTTTACTAGGGGTGATCCTGTCCCAGCAAAACTAAAATGTCAAGACTCCGTTTGGACCAGAGACACTGACCCTCTTGACCTGCTTTCTCCCAAATGGCTTTTCTATATTTGCTACTGTAATACAGTGAGTTTAATAAAGGGAACTATTTTGAAGCACAAGATTTCAAACTGATGTAAGAGCTCTCCATAGTTACTAAAGGAAAGGGGCCCATAGTGAAAACTGCAAGTCACTCATGCTTAGTAATGCTACAGTAAGACTAAACTTGAGGATGAAAAAGATTGATAGGGTTGGGGCTAGAGAGATGACTCAGCAGTTAAGAGTACCAACTGCTCTTGCAGAGGACCCAGGTTCGATTCCCAGCACCCACATGGTGGCTAAGAACCATCTTTAACTCCAGTTCCAGGGGAATCTGACACCCTCTTCTGACCTCTGTGGCATTAAATGACATGGGTGCACCAACCTACATGAAGACCATACATTCATACACATAAAAATAAAAATAAAAGATTGATAGGGTTAAAACAGTGAGGTCATGAACATTAAGAATGAGGAAAAAGAAACTGGTAGTTGGTTATAGGATAGTAAAGCAGACCTGGTAAGAGACAGATAGATGCTCTGAGAAGTAAGGCAGTGTCCTCAGGCTGGCTAGCTTGATACCTCTCCCCTGGGGAATGTGTGTTAGCACTATTGCTCTTTAACATATTCTTGCTTCTAATGCAGCTAATTATGACAGACAACATTGTAAGGATGGCTTCTTTCTTCATCTACTTTAGTAGAAAGACCCAAGCCATCCCACGGAGAAGGAAGAACCCAAGAACAACCACAGCTGTGGGAACAAAGCTTAGTATTACTGAGAGAACCTGAGACATCCTTAACCAGAGGCTCAACAATGCCACCCGAGTAACTAACAGCTTAGAGGACAGTCAGGGTCCACAACCAACAAAACTGGAGCCAGAAAGGAACAACACGGGAGAGCTTCCTTTCTCTGGTGACCAGGGTAGACATGCATAGAGCATATGGGCCCTCCAGTGGCTTACTCCATGGTGGGCCAGAGAACTAACCCATCCCAGAGCAGTTACCTCAGGCTTTAGCTGGTTTTGGCCTAGACAAGGAAGTCCCAGGATCTTTCCATCTCTTGGGAACCCCCACTGTTCTTGGGAGTTTCTCTTGCTTTTCCTTGATTTTGCCTTAACTTCCAGGTTTTCTTTAATATTTCTTTTTTTTTTTTTTTTGTCTTTTTGAGACAGGGTCTCCCTGTAGCTCTGGCCGTCCTGGAACTCACTGTGTAGACCAGGCTGGCCTTGAACTCACAAAGATCCGCCTGCCTCTGCCTCCCAAGTGCTAGGATTAAAGGCGTGTGCCACCACACCCAGCTGCAAAATGTATTTTGTGTAAAATAATTAACATTGCCCTCTCCTTATTGTGGATGGTATCAGGGAATAGAACAATCATTCACTTATTCAATTAGGTACAATATCATAAAAATATCAATTATCTTTTTTCTCCATTGATACTGACACACCTTATCTAGGATTCTAAAAGAATCCTCACTGAGGTCCACTCTGTAATAAATTCTTGGAGGGTCTTCCATGTTTCTCCTGCCTCTAGAGTTAAAGAGTGAGTGGTCACTTCCACCCAGCATTATCATCTAAGAGCCCATGATACAACCTAGGTCAGCACTAGCCCACAACCTGAATACATCTCAGTACCCTGTGTCATTTTCTAGCTTTTAAAAAAATTTCTGCTGTTACATCTGTTTATCCTTAAGAATAAATATTGTTTGTGGTAGAGAACAGAAATGTGAGCGGGATTCACAAAGAGTATAAAATGTGAGGCACTGCTGTATATTTCCTAGCCTGGCAGCCTGGCAGGATCTTCACAAAACTACTTCCACCCAATGAAATAAGCACACATCTCAATGGTGCTTCAGTGGAGAATTTCTAGTAGATACTCATTCATCTGCAGGCCTAGTTGCTTATTTGTTAGTTCTCCATAACACCAAGTGAAAACATCGATAAGCTGAGAAAAATCACATTTCTGTCTTTCAACTCAGACCAATTGTTAATGATCATGGCAAACAATGATAACTGTATTTTCACTTATTTGAATATGTGTGTGTGTGTGTGTGAGAGAGAGAGAGAGAGAGAAAGAGAGAGAGAGAGAGAGAAAGAGAGAGAGAGAGACTTTTACTGTGTGTCACAGAGTGACAGAGAGATAGTGAGAGACCATGCTTCACCTGCACCATTCCTGTCCAATCAGCCATAATCATCTATTGTAACAGATTCTCAATAATCATTTATTTAACTTGGATTTACAGGTGGCCCTCTAAAACTAGTGTTCAGACCTTCCAGAAATAGTAGTTTACTAACATTTACAAATTAATATTTATACTATATCTTATTACTTGCAGGTCAATGAGTGCCTTACAGAAAGAAAAAGAAATTAAAGGCCTATTCGTGTTCCTCAAATGCTCTTGGGTATGGGCCATTCCATATAGCCTGGCCTCAAACTCTTCAAGAAAACAGATTTTCCCTCTGTCAATTGCCAATAGTTCCTCAGTGAGGGCTGGGGCTTCTTGCTTACCTCCCCCATCCATGTTGGGGTTTTCTTCTGGCTTGAACTTGAGAAGTTTTTGCATGCTATCACAAATGGTGTGGGTTCATGCATGCAACTACTGCTCAGTTGTGTTCAAACAATACAGTTTCTTTGTATTTATCACAATAAATGAATCTTACCATCTTTCTGCCCTCTTTTCCACAATGATATTTGAACCTTGGGAGATGGGGATCCATGTAGGGTTGAGTACTTGGCACTCTGCTATTCTCTGTTCATTGACCATTTCTCTGGTGAGGGATGAGAAATGCCCTAATCCATCCATGTGTAACAATAAGTCAGTAGGAGTCAGTCTAGTACTATGCCCATTTAGTGGTACAGTAGTAGTAGGTTGTCCCTGTGACTTTTAGCCTGTCTAGTCATAGGTTCTCAGCCCTTATAACAGTGTCAGGTGTGGGTTCCATCTTGAGATGGACTTAAATCCAAGCAGAATGTGGTTGGTTACTCCCATATCATTCATGCCACTCCTACACCAGTAGACATATTTGGCCAGCCAGTCATTTTCGTAGCTCATATGGTTCAGAGC
This sequence comes from Rhizomys pruinosus, assembly GCA_009823505.1. Classification (NCBI taxonomy): domain Eukaryota; kingdom Metazoa; phylum Chordata; class Mammalia; order Rodentia; family Spalacidae; genus Rhizomys; species Rhizomys pruinosus. Next base: position 3,150,802 of record VZQC01009175.1, on the reverse strand, counting down.
TTAGTATGACTGGTAATTACTTTTCTTTTCAGGTAGCATACATAGCACCTTACAGCATCATAAAAAGTATCCAGGAGAGATGAAGCTTTGAGGTTAGTATCAGCTTGATTCTCCTTATTTTGTTCTATTGCATACGTGTATATGTCACATATATGTGTGTATATGCATGTCATATTATATATATATATATATATTTGAGATCAATACTAGCTTGATTTCCCTTTGTTCTATGACTCATATATGTAGTATTTTCAGCAATAGGGTATCATTGCCAATTCCTGGTGGGTAGCCAGGAGCAATGGCAATACCAATATTATTTGATATTCTATGAAACCTTTCTGGTCAATAACTCCAAAAGAAGGAATCCATTATTCCCACTGGACTTTTTATTTACTGCCCTGTGGTGTCTGGTAGGGTCACTGTCCCCCACCCCCCCCCATTTTAGAGTAACTCCATTCAGGTCTTTTTATATTGTATATGTACATACTTTAAGAAGCTTCTACAGTAATAGATTTCAATATGACTTTTTCAAAAGGACTTAGTGCTAGTGAGTCTTCCCCATTCTTCCACCTTTTCTTTGCCTTCCATTCTCTATCACACTTAGCCCTTCCAATTCCATTATTCTTTTTTACCCCTTTATGTCAATCACTACATTCTATCTCCTGTACCAAAAAACCCTCTAAGGCCCCTTGCTAGTTTCTTGACTTCTAATAATAGTGAACACGAAGCTGGGGGCGGGGTATGGAAATGGGAAGAGGGTCTGAATATGATCAAAATACATTGCATGAAATTCTCAAAGAATCAATAAAATATTTTTTAAAAGATTTAAAAATTATGATTAGAATTATGTCCTAATTTTCAGACCAAAAACTAAATTAATAGAATATTATCTTATTTTTTGCTCTAAGAATTGGAAAAGAGACCTTCAGTACAATAATGACACTGTCCCCTCTACAATGCCCTCTGTTGTACTAGATCCTACCACACACAGGTTATTCTTTTGACAGCTAACTAATGTTATATTCTGTTTTTTTGCTTTATTTCTTGAATAATTCTAGCAAATGCATACATATTATTTGAGAAAAATTAGTCTTCAAAGCAAATTATTTACATTTGCAACTCAAAATAATTATCATTCCAATAATTCCACTCAGGGACAACATAATTAGTGGTTGTTATAGTTAATTTCTGTTTAGTTTGTAAACCATGACAGGAACATAAAATGGAAAAACTCCCACAGATTTTTCAATAGTTTAGCCCAATGACAGCTTCACTTCTGCAGAATATTCATGCACACTATTTTTCTGGTCATGTTGATGAACTGATTGTAGTAATATATATTCATGAAGCGAAAAGTAGTGATGGACTTAGTACCTTATACTACTGATTATTTTTAATGTTTGAATGCATACCGGAATCTCCTTAGATCAAATCTTATAATAATTTCAATAATTATATTATTTCATATTTTAAACAATATAAAGCATTCAAATATTGTTTCATTTTATTTGCAATTGCCATAAACAGAACATTTTCAAATAAATGTTGGCCTTAATATTTTTAATTTTATAATTTTAATTTCATTTATTTTTATTTTATGTATGTGAGTATATTGCCTGCCTAGATGCAAATGCACCCATGTCATGCAATGCTATAAAGGTCAGAAGAGGGTGAAGTGTCAGATCTGCTGGAAGTGGATTTATAGATGGTTGTTAGCTGGCATGTAGGTACTGGGAATTGAACCTGTATCCTCTGCAAGAGCAGCCAGTGCTCTTAGCTGCTGAGCCATCTCTCCAGTCCCATGGGCTTAATATATTTAAAAGAAGTTTGAATTTAATAAAGAAAGCATAAAGTAAAAGTCTGTAATTTGGAAGTACCCTTGAACTCTGCAACAAAACTAAACTGGGTGGTATTTTGTTCATAATCTTTTTTTTATACTTTTCAACAAGTCTTTTATTGTTTTGCATTGTGTGTTACTGCAGGTAACCATCAGATGACACACTGCAGTTTTCAAAGTAGACAGAACTGAAAAAGGGCAAATCAGCAAGCTGTCGTAATGGTGCATAGAAAACTGGGTAAACTAAGACTAGTAGATATGTTTACAAATCATTCCACAGTGTAAAAAGGCTACTTTCTCTGCACACAGAATTAGCCCCCTGACAGTCTTTGGGCAATTCTAAACTGCAGGTCTGGTGAAGGGGGCAACAAATAAGGGACAATGACATGTCTTATTTTGAAGGGAAATAAATGGATTTCTTAGATACTTTGAGTTGATACAGCCACCTCAGTAGCTTAATGTTGGGTTTTCTTTACTACATATGTTGGTAGTTGGCAGAATTAAGTTTCTGAAACATTGGCTAATTAAGTCTAGGGTTAAAAAAAACACAACACTGTCCCTGTAACAGAATTAGTATCTCACAACTTTTTCTCAGTTCTCACCCATTGTCCTGCCACAACCCCTCATGTGATGAGTTTTAGTGAAAGCCTGTTTAACAACTGAAGGATTTTTCAAACAGCTCTACCTACTATCAGAAACAAGTGCCTAAGAAGTGGAATTTGACAATCTTTAACATTGTCTGGCACTTCAAAGTATAATTGCTTTTTCAAGAAACAGTTGTAAGCTTCTATTCATGTGGAATTTAAGATCTGGAAGATGACAAGATAAAAATTCAGCGAGAAGAGATGATAGGTGGATGAGGAAAAAGGAGGAGGAGAATTCCATGGTATGTTTAGAAAGTGAGGCATGCTGGGGATATAAACCAGACACAGAGTAAAGGGGTTCCTGGAGGAGGAGGTTAAGCGGAGAGGAAGAGCTCTGTGTAGAAGTGAAGGGGAGAGAATCCTGAGGCAGGGGACTGTTTGTTTTGAGTGTCCTCAAATAACCCTGTCTACATTTTGTGGTTACCATTCTTCCTTTTTTAAACTGTTAGATGTATAGTTACTGGCTAAACCCTAATCTCTGCTTTCATTTCTCATAGTATTGTCCAAAAGTTCCAAGTCTACAGGACATAGCCCACAAGGGTGTCAGAAATAATTACAATTATTCTATAAGTTAATAAGAATATTAAATAAACAATATAAGTCAAAAGCCTATCATATGTCAAGCCAAATACTTTTCTGTCATTATTTTTCACTTTCCAGTGAAGTCACTTCTCATCAAAATGTAATGATTTTCATTCTACCCAGCAGAAGTGAGTGCTATAATCAACTGATTTGTGGTTGTTATCACAGAACAGGCAATTTCTGGTGCAATCCTGTCTAAGTGGTATCTTGCATTTTCAATAGGGGTTTTCAAAAGAAAATGATGGTACAGTGAATGTGGAATTAAACACGTCTGAAGACACTGGGAGGCACATACACCTAAAGTTAAAACTTCTCCTTTGTTCTGCCATGATCAATAGACTTTTCTCAAAGCAATTATGGCTCTATTCATACGGATAGGTTCATAGTCCCTACAATACAGCACCTATATTTCAAAATGGAACTACTTCATGATTCACTTGTTCCGTAAATGCTTGACTGATCATTGAGAATAAACATTCACCCTGACCTAGGAGTATCACATACTCAGTTCTTAAGTAAATGAATTATAAATTTGGTATCTTTTGTGGGTTTTTGAAAATTTATCTTTATGATGTTATGTATGTGTGCATGCTCATGTGTGTGCATATGCAGGCCAAAGGTCGATGTCAAATTGCCGTCTCAAACACTTATTTTATGAGACATGGTCTCTTACAGACTTGGAGCTCACTGACTTAGACTGGTTGGCAGCACACCCAAGGAGTTCTCCTGTCTCTGCCTCCCTGTAGTTACAGGTAGCTACAAACAGGCACAGCCATTTACAGGGGTGTTGGGAATCTGAACTCAGGTCCTCACATTCTTTCTGAAATATGCTCTGGTATAATTTTTAGAAATTATATGTGACTTGCCAATTTATATTTGCTATTATTGTGTATGTATGTGTGTATATGATCTGTGTATACGCCTATGGGCATACAAATGCCACAGGGTATGTGTAGAAGTCAGAGGACGACATTGGGGAGTCAGTTTTCACCTTCTACTATTGGTTGGGGTATCAAACTTAGATCACCAGGCATGGATGGCAAAAACTTTAACCAGAAGAGTGGGCTTGAACTGCCAGTTTTAGATACAAGTCACCTTTTCACTGTTTATACTTTCTGGCCTCTTAATTTGATAAGTTGAAAAAAAATATTCCCTAACATTTGGGCAAAAGAAACTTTGGCTAGTTCTTTGTGTCTTTTTAACTACTGTGGCTATACCTTTTCAAGCCCAAATGCAATAAAGACAAATAAATTGAATTTCTTTCTATTAAAAGATACACTATTTCCATACACTTGCTGTTATCTTTAACAACACTGCCAAACTCTAAAATTGGAGTGGATATCTTTGGCATACCTGTAGTCATTTCTTTAATTTTGAGAAATTATAAAGGTTGTTCACTAATCTCTGTTTCTGCAACTACCATACCATCATTCGTTAGTAAGCATTACCAGCTCTTCCGATAGCTCTAGGTAGTTCATCTGAATGGTCTGCTAAACTTCTACTTACACACACCCTAAAATACCTTTGAGAAAGTTATATACTGCCTTGAATATTATAAGTGTTAGTTCACAAATCCTCTAAGCTGTCTCTCTCCCAGAATTTGACCATGACCCCTTGAAATCGGTTCCTTAGGATAAAGAACTATCAGGCACCTGGTATGAGTGTCAGCAGAGGCAGGTCTCCACAGGAAAAGACAGCTTTCCCCAGCCCATACACACAACACCGCCCAAGACCAAGAGAACTTTGACCCATGCCCTCCCCCCCCCCCCCGTTTCTTATCAGTGTCTCCTGCCTTGTGACTCCTGGCATATACCCAGGCTGGATCAAGTGGGATGAAGCTTTCCCACCTCTTTGAAACCCTATGAGTCAGAAACCCACTTTGCTCTCTCAAATGGAAGAAAGGGTCTTTCTCTCCATTCAGGGCCCTCATCAGACTCCTCACGGTGGCCGTATCTTTGATGCTCTAACACTTAAGGCCTGATGAAGGGCAACTTCATGTCAGATTTGTTTTTAACAAACCTGCTCCTTCTTTTTTTATACTAAAATGTAGTACTTTATTTTTCTTTGCAGAAACTATCTGGAATGATACACAAGTATATGGAATTTCAAGATGATTCATTTTAATTTACTTATTCTTTATTATTTTATTCATTCTTTTTTTTTGGGGGGGGGGGCTGGGGTTTTTTTTTTTTAAATTTCGGTATATTCCACCTATCACTGTCCCCTTTCAACTTTTTCCAGACCCTTTCTGCCTCCCCAAACTTGTAATCCTCTTCTTCCTTCTTCCTTTTTAAAAAAAAATAAAATAAAACACACACTACTAGCGGGCGTTGGTTGTGGCTCATGCCTTTAATCTTAGACTTGGGAGGGAGGCAGAGGGCAGGCGGGATCTTTGTAAGGTTACCAAGGGCCAACCCCAGCCTGGTCTACAGGGAGTGCCAGTTTACAGGACAGCTGGAGATACAGGGAGGAAACCCTCTGTCTCAAAAATAAAAACAAAAAAAAAAAAAAAAAAAATAACCTACTAAGTGCAGTTGGTGCTGCCTGTGTGTGTGTGAGTGTGGGGCTATATCTTGGAGCACGGACAACCTGTCACCAGGGCGGGGCTGGGGGGTAGGGGGAGGGGGTGGACACTCATCCCTGAAGGAAACTGGCTCTCAGTCCTCCAGCAGCCGTCAACTGCCAATAGCTTCTCAGCTAGGCATGGGGCTTCCCGACTCCCTTCCCACATCCATGCTGGAGTGTTTTCTAGTTTGATCTCGTGTAGACAACCACAGCTGTTGTAAGTTGATGGATGGAATGGCCCTACCATGTGCAGAAGAACCTAATTCATGGCTGTCATCTCCCAGGCTCTTCAGTGAAGTCCCTTGAGCCTCTAGGGGTTAAGGGTGTGATAAAGAGGTCCCATTTATGGCTGAGAACCGGTTATTTCCCATGTTACAGTAGCTTTCTTTGCTTTAATCTCAGAGATTTTTTTTTTCTTATGAGCAATGCATTCTCCCATCGAAAACTCCTTATGTTCTTTAGACTATCCTGCTAGCACTCGGGGACTCAGGGGTACACATAGGTGCTCTGTCATCTTTTGACCTTCGTATGTGATTGTCCTAAAATTGCAGAAGTTCCCAGGCCTCCCACCTCTGACCTTCCTTAAGCTGGTTAGCTGCTCTTCCTTCATAGCTCACTATTTATTCTTCTATGTGATGGCACTTCTTTTTTAAAAAATATATTTTGTTGGCCAGGCATGGTGGTACATGCCTTTAATCCCAGCAGTTGGGAGGCAGAGGCAGGTGGATCTCTGTGAGTTCAAGGCCAGCCTGGTCTATAGAGTGAGTTCCAGGACAGCTGGGACTACAGGAGACCCTGTTTCAAAAAGACCATATATACATATATATTCATTTTATTTTATGTGCATGAGTGTTTTGCCTGCATGTATGTAAGTAGACCCATGTTGTACAATTCCCATGGATGTCAGAAGAGGATGTTGGATCCCCTGGAACTGGAGTTACAGAAGGTGGTTAGCTACCATGCTGAGAAGCAAAGCTGAGTCTTCTGCAAAATTAGCAAGTACTCTTAACTGCTGAACCATCTCCCTAGCCAGAGAATATTTCCTATAAAAAAGCCTTTTCCTCCTGGTATAATAATTTTCCTATGGCATCACAGAGTATATTTCCCCTTGGTCTGGTCACCACAATAACTAAATGAGCAAAATAATACAGTAATACCTACCTAGGTCTATGGTGATGATAATGGAGCTATGGACCCTTTCTTTGGGAGGGGAGGGTAACAGGACCCTCATCTGGAATCCAGCCCTTACTCCATCCTGACACCCACCCCCAACCAGCTGCAAGCAATCCTTGGAAATGCTAGAGTATATGGAAAGCATAAGGTTAACAAAAAGGGTGGATTCTGTGATGCAGCTTCCATAAGCTCATCGATCCTGGATGAGGTGAGATTCTACAGAGACTTGCTTGTTTCAGGGTTGCCCAAGCTCTAGTAAGTAGAGCCCCTCACCCACACTCCATAAGTAAGTCCATAAATTCAAGAATCCATTAATCCATTGTTGGTGCCCTATCTAGAGTGAACAGACATTTGCTCAGGTGTCTCCAAAAGAAGTTAAGGAACAACACTTTTATTTGATTCTGCTGCGGAAATAGAGTTACTTTCTCCACTGTTAGTAGTTCCCTTTTGTCCTCTACTTCTCAAAACCAGCTCCTGAGATCAGCACCCACAGCAATAATTCTTTTGCGTTCTCCAGCCTTTCATTCTCATGACTGATGAGTGCAGAGAGAACAGTACACCTCTGAGGCTCAGCCCTTTCAAACATCTCCAGTTACTAAGCGGATGGCTCACCTTTCCCTCTTTGCCATTTTCTAAACGAATAAATAAGACTTGCTCCACTCTCCTCAAATTCTACAACTCTTACATAAATGTTCTTAATGTAAAATATGCAAAAAGTTCAACTTTTAGGTATTCTCTACCTAATATCTTCCTGCTTTCTCTATGATCATTGTCCCTTCCTTAATGTAACTTGGTTCCAAAATGCTGTGTGCTTAGTTCTGAGGGTGCAGAAGTATACAGAAGGTACCTTCATGACAGTGCAAGATGTGGCATCTAATCCAGTCTTTCTTGGCTACTTTCCTCCTGTTTTATAAAAGAAAACACACTTCTTACTTACACATAATTTCAAATCCAGTGAGCCAGCCTGAAAGGCCTACAACGTGCCAAATACTTCAAGAAATGCTGAGTATTACTGAAAATGTGAATGAACATCACTGATTCTGCATGAATCAGACAGTTTTCATTTCTTTGCATTCAGTGTAATTATTAAGTAACTTATCAAGGCTAATGTGATTTATTTTTACATGTGATCAGGAGTTCAAATGGTTGCCTGGCATTTTATATTTAACTTTTTACCAACTCTACTAGCTAATAAATAAAAGTGAAAAGTCAAAACAGAATGAATAATACAACCAACTCATTTTAGTAATTAGTAACATTCTTCCAAAGGTAGGAAAATCAATTACAATTTTAAAAACCTTTCTGTCACATTAAGCAGCACATTGCTAATAGAGTTATATTTCCTTGCCAGTAATGATTTTCTAGGATTTGAAATGTAGTTATGTAGAGTGAGTCAATTGTCTATTAAAATTTTTATTGGTAAATTATTTTAGAAGAAAAGTTAGTCTTTAATCCTTTATAGATGTAGGACTAGAGAAAAAAAAGTACATGCTAAGAATTTGTAACCAAAGAATATGATAGGAGAAGAAAATCAATACCTTTAGGATATAACAAGACATAATTTCATGAAATAGAAATATGAATTAAAAAGAAACGAAAACTGGGGCTGGAGAGATGGCCTAGCGGTTAAGAGCGCCGACCGCTCTTACAGAGGACCCGGGTTCGATCCCCAGCACCCACATGGCGGCTGAGAACCGTCTGAAACTCCAATTCCAGGAGAACTCCAGTTCCAGGGGAATCCGACACCCTCTTCTGACCTCCGCGGCATTGCATGACACGGGTGCACAAACTTGCATGCAGACAGTACGTTCATACACATACAGAAATAAAAAAAAATAAAAAAAAAGAAATGAAAACTGCACAGAATTTGTAAAGTTCTTCAGGAGCTATTTCCAGCATTTTAAGTAAAAATGATATGGTTCAACTCTCAACATTACTCAGACTCTTATCGATATATTTAAATGAGACAACAGATTTATTTTAAAAGGTCAAAATTTACAATATGTTGAAAATCATATTTTTGCAACTATTTTATGTCAGCTCTTAATTACATGGCAGGATATATAATTTTAGAAATTTTTTTTGGAAGTCGAGATGGTTCATCTTGATAATCAACTTGACTGGATTGAAAAGCATCTAGAAGATTATAGTCCACTGCTGGGTGCATCCCTGAGGATTGCTGAAAGGCACAGGGAGGGGAGCTGAAACAGGGAGAGGACCCCCTACCCCAACCAGAGCTTCATCTGTGGCATCTCCCATAGACTGTGGGGTAGAAATGAAGGTGGGAAAGGAAAAGGCCTGGGAGTTCAGGCACGCACTCTCTCAGCTTCTTGGCCACCATGAAATGAATTGCCCAGTTCTACCACACCCTCCCAGCTGAGACGGATTGACACTCTGGAAACCTGAAGCCAAACCAGTAATTCCTACCCTTTAGTTGTGCTGCCAAGTGTTTGAGAACCATTAACAATGTGACTACTACAGGTATATGTTTAAGGGAAAAGGTTAGGAAATGAGTAGCCAAAGCCATTGCTGTCTCTCCTCAAGGCTCTTATAGTACTGTCCTGGTATGCGGAGGAAACGCTAGACTAAAGAGAAATGGAAGGGGTAGAGAGCCAGCCAGAAAGAAAGCTAAAATTATTCTGGGTATCAAAGCAAAAGCCCTTTATGGTCATTTGTTTGCCTAAGTTTCCCAACAGACTGCACACTCTAGAAAAAATGGACTGGTCTGCATGTGCTTAATGTACGTGCCAGGGCCGTTATCCCATCTCACACAGAAAGGGCATTCAGTAGAAGTATACTGAATCGGTGAAATGGACCAGAGCAAGGCGGAACACAGGATGCCTTGTCTCCCTAGTTGCAGCATGGTCCATTCATTGTTGACCCAGTATCAGTGTCACAGACCTACATGGGCTGGGCTTGAAGCAAGTCGTCCACTAACTTTTACTGTGTAGGCTAACTCCATTCAACAAGAACCCAGCTTCAGTTTCCCGTCTGACATTTTGTTTTGTTAACAAAACGAAGTTCTTTTTGAACCTGAATTTTAAGTTCTTATCTACCATAGCTACATAATGCTTTGGAATATTTTCTACTCCCCCCTCATTTCTAGGGTCAATTGATTCTGACATTTAAGTTTTTAAACTTTGATTTTACTAGATTGGTCTTGAAAGCCCTAAAGCAAAACCTGTACAAGTTCAGGAAAAGAATATTCAAAAGCAATTCTAAAACTCCATTTCGTACACGTCTTCTACATTATGTAGAAAACAATATAAGGAAAATGTTGGAGAATATAACTGAATTTGAACATAGAGTGATGTTTATGTTAATACAGAGAAAACATTCTCTACAGCATTACTAAAAACTCCAGTTGATATTCAGTAAAATCACTGGAAATCTAATGTGCATTAGCTTAAATTTTTAGAATTCTATAATGGACACCTTCCTAGAGAAAACTGAATGACTTAAAATAGTTAGACAATTATAAAAATTAATAAAGAGAGATTGTCAATGGTTTGGTGATAATAAAAATAGAAATGATGAGCAAATCCTATGGAAGATTTCTCTACAAAAACAGAGAAGAATTTTACCAAAGATATGGAGAGAGGAATTCAGACATACACTAAGTCCCTGGGCTTGGACGGGGGGGGGGGTAAAAGAAGGTTTGTGCTGCCTTATTTATGAGACATTGTCTGCTTAATCCACTTATTTTCAGATCTTATAAAAACAAAAAAGGTCAATGTGACATCATTTTTTGACATTTTAATTTAGAAATTGTTAAAATGGAGGAAATATGCCATTTTGAATTGAAAGTACTAAAAAGAGCGAATATATAATTATTAAACTACTAATAAACATTTCTGGATAAATGAAAGGTATCTAGGAAACTGGACTGTAATTAAAAAGCTTGGATGCTGCAGTCATACTATGTACTATTAAAGATCCCAGATTGAATCAGTAAAAAGAAATAACCATCTCAGATCAGCCTTCTGACACTTATGACGTCAAGTTTCCTGACTCTTCTCTCTTCTATCAAGTGGTGAGAAACATGCCTTCTACACAACCCAGCTGGGGAATTTGAGGAATGCTAAGGAGAAGATAAAGTCATTTTATTTATCTAAAGTGAGCTCCATGAGAGGCTTGGAAGTCTTTTTCTTGACTGCATACTTTTCCCAGAGTATACCTTCCTTTGTGAGATAGGATTTAAAGCATGCATGGCATGCTTTATGGGTGCACTTGCAAACACACATGTGTATAATTATTTTAAGGTCAGGCTTTCATCCCCAGTACACCGAATAAAATCAAGAAGAAGATCAAACAAGAACTTAAAAAGTTACATGTAAACAAAGTAAAGTCACGCCAATCTTCATTAAAGTGTGAGTGCTATGCAGGGACTAGGGGGACCCCTTAACACCTCTAAGAGCTTGATCTGAAGATCTGCCACTTCCATCACTTATACAAAAATAAATAATAAAAAAAAGTTTAAAAAAAAAAAAAGAGACTACCCAAAAGAATTGCAAACAAACATGCTAGTAAATCAGGAATTCACTGCCTTTTAAACACAAACCCAACAGGATCCCAGTAATAATGTCCCATTTCATTACCTAAAATCTGAACATTACCTCACTCCCTATTTAAGACATCTAGACAGGTAAAAGTTGTAAGCACTGGGTTCATTTTATGTCCAATAAACAGTATTTTAAACTTTAAATCTCCAATGGTATTTGTGCCAAAGAAATGGCATTTAAGTCTTAAAAATGAAGAAATGAGAAGATTGGCAATTCATAACTGGTTCATATTTAGTCCAGAAATAATACTGAAGCGCCCATAAGTCTCAGCCACATCTTGCATCAATAATTGAAACTCCCCTTCATATCAAGTGGCATCCATCTGTATCAACTACCATCTCTGGATAGATGAGAAAGGCAAAGCTGCTTCTTCACTCATCCAGACACACGACTTGGAGTTTAAATATCACCAGAGGATCATTTTGATCATGTCAGCTCAGCTAGAAACAAAGCTTCAGATCAGCTCTGCAGCTTATGAAATCCAATTTTTTTTTTCAAATCCAATTTTTAAATACAAAGAATGATTAAGGAATAGCTTGGGAACTTTAACAGTTCCATTTTGTTTCATGGCATGTCAATGGTAGGGCTTAGTCACTACTCCCTCCTTTGACAACTCCTCCCAGACAGCCACAGGGACTGTGTCTGGGATACACCCAACACCACACCTGAAAAGTACTAAAGAACCTCAGATTCTTTTGAAAACATTAAGAAAAAGAAAAAAAATCATTTCTGCAGAAGTCTTTCAAAACTTAAAGATATATAACTGGAAGTTTGGAAAAATCAGGAACTGAACAAATATTCAAGCTGAGTTAATTTCCTAATAAAAAATACAGATATGCTGGACGTGGTGGTGCACACCTTTAATCCCAGCACTCGGGAGGCAGAGGCAGGTGGATCTCTGTGAGTTCAAGGCCAGCCTTGTCTACATAGCTGAGCTCCAGGTCAGGTGGACTAAAGAGAGACCCTGTCTCAAAAAGGACCAAAAAAAAAAAAAAAAATAGATACAATTGCAAGGCATGTCCACAGGAAGGGAGGTTATCAAAAGACAACAAATTGTTGGGTGACTGGGCAGAAAATATATAGAAAGAACTTACTTGACATACATTGGTTACAGTGATGAAGAAATGAGTGTTATTTATTTATTCATATATTTTTATGCGTATATGATTTGGCTATGTGTATGTAAGTGTATCCTTGTCATGTAATGCCTGAGGAGACCAGAAGTGGGTGCCGGATTCCCCTGGGTCCTCTGCTAGAGCAGCCAGTGCTCTTAACCACTGAGCCATCTCTCCAGCCTCAAGATTCAAGAGTTTTAAAGAATAGTATTTAAGGCTTATTTCCCTTTCCCTTCGCCCCCACCCCCACCCCATCCCAGATCATGCATTCTGCCATAACTGTCCTGCATTTTTCTCTCAGTTTTTTTTTTCATTTTTTAGCTATAAGTGATAATCCATGAGTACAAGCATCCTTCATGCAAAACCAATCTGCAGGCTGTTGTGCCCAAACCCCTACAGCCCCACCATCCAGTGGGGGGTGACAGGTTGTTTGTTCAATCAAGTTGATCAAATGAGTGTCCAGACTACATATGCATCAATAAAAATTAAATTAAAATAAAAAACTTAAATTAAAATAAAAAAAAATTAAAAAAAAAGAAGGGAAAAAAATGATCAAAGACACTGAGCCATGAGGAATGGAAATTAAAGACACAATTTAACCTAATTTTATAAGGATGGTTATCAAAAAAAAATATTACTAACTTTGGCAAGAATATGGTGAAAAGGGGACATCTCAATATTGTTAATGTGATTATGAATTTGTACAGCTATTATGCAAAACAGAATGAAGGAATTACCATTTTATCACTTCTTGGTATATATTCAAAGGAAATGAAATAAATATTTTTGTTTATTTATAAAAAAAAAAGAATAGTATTTAAGGCCATGTGTAATAGCACAAACCTGTAATCAAAGCAGATGGGAGGCTCAGGTAGGAGGATTAAGATGTTGAGGCCAGCCTGGGCTATAAAGTGAGATTTGTCTCAAAAATAAATAAAATTTTAAAATAAAAACACATCTTTTTTGGGGGGGCAGAACATTTCATTGTTGTTCATTCTCTGCACTTTGCAGAGGGCCATCTGGAGTTAAAGAGGGTTCTCAGCCGCTATGTGGAGAGATGGCCTAGCAGTTAAGAGCACCAACCACTCTTGAAGAAGACCCGGGTTCGATCCCCAGCACCCACATAGCGGCTGAGAACCCTCTTTAATTCCAGTTCCAGGGGAATCCGACACCCTCTTCTGACCTTCGCGGAATTGCACAACATGGGTGCACAAACCTACATGCAGACAGTACATTCATACACATACAAAAATAAATAAAAAATTTTTTAAAAATAAATTTATTTTTATTTTATGTGTAGGAGCATATTGGCTGCATGGTGTCCTGCAATCCCAGCAGAAGTCAGAAGAGGATGTTGTGTTCCCTGAAACAGGAGTTATGGATGGTTATTAGCCATCATATGGGTGCTGGGAACTGAACCAAGTTTCTCTGAAAGAGCAGCCAGTGCTTTAACTGCTAAGCCGTCTCTTCAGCCCCATGTATGGTCTCTTTAGGGATAAGATCTTACCACCATCAATTTCTGATGGCTTAACTAAAAGCAGTGGTAATGTCCTATGGGGGGTCCTATGGGACCTCATCCCCCAGCAAAAATGCGAAGGACGGTATCGCATCCCTGTCACTGGGCTTTTTTTTGGTATCAGGGAGAAGCATTAACTTTGGAGCATTCATTTAAACAGTTTGTGTGTGTGTGTGTGTGTGTGTGTGTGTGTGTGTGTGTGTGTGTGTGTGTATCTTTGCAAATAGTAGGCACCTATATTGTATCTCCTCCCCACATGCCTCAGAGACATGGCAGAAGAAGGGAAGAAAGATTTAAGAGCAGAGTTTGGGGAAGACTTCTGGGAAGCAGTGTCTTCTGGTATGGTGGATGCGCTCATGAACTCACAGTCACTGTGGTTGCCTGTACATCTTGGTCCTGCTTAAGAACAAACCAGTCATATTTGAGCACAGCTACAGAGCCCCAACCCTAGCTGAGGAGCTTTGACAGTTAAAGGCTGCTGGAGAAGGGAGAGTCAGTTTTCTTCTGGAAAGTGCCCCCCCCCACACACACACATTGGCTGCCTATGCTCCAGTGAGTGGTATATCCATGCAAATATGGACACTACCGATTGGACTGAGTGGGGTATGAAAAGAGAGAGGAACTTAGGAGAGAGATGGGGAGTCTGGGAGTTGTAGGGGTCATGGGGCATAGATATGACCAAAATATAGTACATACATGTACAAAATGAAAAAAACACTATATTTTCTAAGGAGCTGATTAATTACTCATTAGTTTGTAGTATTACACTAATGCAGTAGCATAGGACTCACAGAGGAAGAAATGTGCTTTTCCCAATGGGAGTTTGCTCTACTTTAGTTAAATATGACATGGTCTAACAATGGTTTAAAGAAATCTTTATTTTGGGGCTGGAGAGATGGCCTAGCGGTTAAGAGCGCCAGCTGCTCTTGCAGAGGACCCGGGTTCGATCCCCAGCACCCACATAGCGGCTGAGAACCCTCTTTAACTCCAGTTCCAGGGGAATCCGACACCCTCTTTTGACCTCCACGGCATTGCATGACATGGGTGCACAAACCTACATGCAGACAGTACATTCATACACATATAAAAATAAATAAAAATAAAAAGAAATCTTTATTTTAATAATATCACTATTAAATGTTAGCAATGAGTGGAAAGATATTTAAGAGTGTTCCAGGACAGCTGGGGCTACAGGGAGACCCTGTCTCGAAAAAAAAAAAAAAAAAAAAAAAGAGTGTCAGCACTCCATATTTTGTGGAGGACCTACGTCCTTAATGTAAATGTTACAGGGAGCCGGGTCAGAGACTCTGACCCGGTCTGTGACCTGGTCAGTGGCAGTCTCCAGATTCACTCCTATTGAGACTGCTGCTCTCTAATACCAGATCTCACATGACTTGGAAAATGAGCTGGCTTTTGCAGGACTGTTAAGAGATTCTCCACAATATGCTTGTTCATGTTTAAAATTATCTGAATAATCTCCCATATATTCTTTTAAATATTTTATTATTTTTCTCTTATGTGCATGAGTGTATTGGCTGCATGTTTGTAAGTACACCTGTGTTGTGCGATGCCTGCAGAGATCAGAAAAGGGTGTCATATCCCCTGGAACTGGAGTTACAGACAGTTGTTAGGCACCCTGTGGGTACTGGGATTTGAACCCAGGTCCTCTGAAAGAGCAGCCAGTGCTCTTAACTACTGAGCCATCTCTCCAGCTCCAAAATTTATTCTTCACTCTTTTTGGTCTTTGTACCTTTTTGAAACCTTTTTGAGTTAGGACTTCACTGTATAATCCTAAGTAGTCTCAAAATCTCTATCCTCCTGACTCAGATTCCTGCTAGCTAGGACTCAGGCACGCATCATCTTCCCCAGGTTCTATTTAATTTTTTATACATATTAATCATTAAATTAACGAGAATTCCTTCTGATAATTCCATACATGTATACATTATGTGTTAATCATATCTATTTGTCCCTCTTCCTTCCAAACTAGCTAGCACCATTCTCATCCTTATAAGTCCTTCTTAATTTGTCTCCCTCCCTCTCATATTGCTCTATGTGGGCTATTCACACTTCTATCCAGTACTTCTGAAGGGTTAACTTACTGGTCCACACATGAGTGAGAGCTGGTAGTATTTGTCTTTCTGTACCTGGCTTTCTTTATTCAACATGGTACTCTTCAATTCCATTTATGATATTGAAAAGACAAGATTTCACACTTTTTTATGACTGAGCAATATTCCTTTGTACCAATATACCACATTTTCTTTATCATTCATCTCCTCAAAGTCATCTGGTTCTGTTCCATATTTTAGTATTAGAAATAGTGCTGAAAAGAACATGGAGTTGCAAATATTTGGGGAGTATGAATCTTTCATCTCTTTTGGATTTAAATTCAGCAGTAGAGTTGCTGTATCACATGTTAGCTCTAGGTTTAGTGTTTGGGAAACCTCTGCCTGTTTTTTATAATGACCATAGTAATTTACCTTCCCACAAATACTCTTTACTCTTCTTTATAGAAGTGCAATTCTAGGAGCAATTTCATGGCCATTTCATAAGTATTTCATGAGAAATTTGAGAATTGGTAAAGCCAGCTATTACTAAAGTCCATTTTAAAGATGAGTAAGTTGAAGTTTAGAGAAATGAAGGAATCCATACAAATGTTAAGGGACTAAACTAGGCTTCTTGGTTTTAGTACAGCTTCATACTCTCACCACCACATTATTTGTCATTCCTCTTAGTAAGTACAGGTGTTCTCTTTTTATCTCTCAGTAGTACCTTAGTATCGTTGATCAATTACAAACCCCACAGTGCATTTCTATAATGTATTTGATCATTTTGTGGTGACAGCAACTCGCAGAGAAAAATGAGTTTATCTCCTTTATAACATATCTCATCTCTCTTATTTTATGAAAAAGAAAGAAACCGATGCTTTAGAGTCGTCGGCACTACAAAGCCATCATATATAATTTATATGGAACAGCTTCAATAGCAGTTTCAGCTCATAAAGACTTAAGTACCCTTTCTAGAAGTCAGTCATATGACATAGTCTTCAAAACCCCTGGGAAAAATAATAACCTATTTGGAAGACTCTTAAAATGTCTTCCTTTCATTTTAGTACATGTGTATATCTTTTTAAAATATTTTATTTGTTATTTTATTTTGCGTATGGGTGTTAGGCCTGCATGTAGGTAAGTGCGCCCATATCACCCAATGGCCTCAGATGTCAGAACGAGCATTGGATCCCCTGGAAGTGGAGTTTCAAATGGTTGTTAGCTGTCATATGGGGGCTGGGAATTGAAAACAGGTTCTCTGGAAGAAAAGCCAGCACTCATAACTGCTGACCCATCTACCCAGCTCCTGCATGTGAACGTCTTATGAAGAAGTAGACATGGCCAGATTGCTGTGTATCATAAATTCCAACAAAGCATTTGAATGCTTGATCTCCAAGGTAGGTAACTTAGTCTAACTGTTCTACTGGCTTCAACATATATACACAGACAATTTCAAAAGGAAAATGTGACATCTTCCATAGTCAAAAGAATTTTTAGTATAGTAATCAATGAGATATGGAATGATGTCATTTAGATTTTAGGACATCATCACATTGATTATTAATTGGACAGGAAATTTTATTGTTAGATGTCCAACTGAAAAAGGGAGAAGGAAATATAAGAAAGGCAATCAATGATGCAGTTTTCCTCTAGTTAGACAAATAATTTTTAATAAAATTAAATATTTTTCTAAGTATTGAACAGTAACAGAATATTTTATTTTATACATATGCAAATATATTAAGAAGGACAAATTAAAACATATATCAGGCACGTCCTCACTATGTAGCCAGGCTGGCTTCAGCCTTACGAATGCCAGGATTGTAGGTATGTCCCACTACACCTGGGTTCAATCACAACCTTTGTTTATGAATTCTTGTATTCATTCTGGTACCAAATCCCAACCTAAGAATTCATAATGCTGAGTTATAAAGCTTACTGTCTGTGTGGACAGGAAAAACCTAAGAAGAGTAATTTTCTCCCTCTTGGGGTTATTTCTGTTTAAGAATAACTATGGCACAGCAGATAAAATATATTTCTAATTACTATCTCCATTTTAAATGTTTTAAAACCTTTCCCTCCAAACAGTTAAGACTCAGCTCATGTTGTCATTGGTGTCAGTAAGCAGCCCAACGGTTGAAGGGGCCTCATCAACAAGGGGTCATCCATTTAATCAAAAGAGAGTTTTTCAGAGCTAGAAAGATGGCTCAGAGATTAAGAACATTGGCTACTCTTGGAGAGGTCGTGGGTTCAGTTTCTAGCATCCAAATGGTGGCTAACAACTGTCTGTAATTCCAGTCCCAGGAAATACAACACTCACTTGTGACCTCCACAGGCATTGGCTGTACCAGTGCATTTACATACATGCAGGCAAAATATTAATACATAAAAAATGAAATTAAAAAGGAGGGTTTCGCCTAAAGGCATTCATTCATATTTTCATACATGAACACTCTCTTTTGCTGCATTAGAGGTCACAGGGAAAAATATTTGGGGGTTTTCTTCCATTTAAAAACTTCAAAGAAGTGGGCTGGAGAAATGGCCTAGTGGTTAAGAGCACCAACTGCTCTTGCAGAGGACCTGGGTTTGATCCCCAGCACCCACATGGTGGCTGAAAACCATCTTTAACTCCAGTTCCAGGGGAATCCGACACCCTCTTCTGACCTCTGCAGCATTGCACGACACAGGTGCACAGGGCATGCAGACAGTATATTCATACACATACAAAAATTAAAAAAAAAAAACTTCAAAAAATTTACTGTGCCAAAGAACTTTCTTTTATCTTACCAAAATGGTTAAGATATGGCATTTATTAAAAATCAACATTTGGCATTTATGCTTTCCTGCAAAGGTCTCATCCAAATATATCTATGCAACATCGAGCCATGTTCTCTCATTTTTAGCAGAGTTTTCTGGCACAGATAATCACTTCTCTCAGCATCTTTATTAGTTCTGTTTAGTCCTTCTTCACTTAGGAACTCTCCATGTTCTTACTATCTTCAATAGATGCAGAGAAGCAGTCTACTATTTTAAGACCTTTGACCCTTTTTTCTCTCTTTTCTTTTTGGAGAGTCTGGCTATGGGACTCAAGAAAGGTATAATATAAATCTATGAAACCTGAGTTGGTGCCAAGCTCAGGACTCTCTTACCTTGGCCTCCTGAATGCTGGGACTGCAGGCCTTACTGCCATACCTGTCTACCTCAATCTTTTTTTTTTTTTTTTAAAAGAAACTTTATATTCTGGACATTTAATTTATTTCCATATGTGTATGAATGTATTGTCTGCATGCAAGTCTGTGCACCCGTGACGTGCAACGCCGGCGGAGGTCAGAAAGAGGGCGTCGGACTCCCCTGGAACTGGAGTTCTCTGGAATTGGAGTTTCAGAGGCTCTCGGCCGCCATGTGGGTGCTGGGGATCGAACCCGGGTCCTTTGCAAGAGCGGTCAGCGCTCTTAACCGCTAGGCCATCGCTCCAGCCCCCTCAATCTTTTAAGACCATGACCCAAACCTAGCCCCAGTCAGATACATTATTTTTGGTTTAAATATTTATCTTGTGTGCTATGTATTTCTATTCACTTTGTATCATAGAGTTTGTCTTTTAAATATAAGTAAGGTACAATATGTACTATACTCCATAGTCTGATAGCTACTTCCTCAGTGTTACTACTCCCTCAATTGTAGTCTACTTCAATATAACTATTATGAATTAATTATATGAGTCAAATACTTATGGGAGCTGGAGTGATGGCTCAGCAGTTAAGAGCACTGGCTTCTCTTGCGGGGGGCGGGGGGGGTGGCACAGGTTTGATTTCTAGCATTCATGTGGTTCCTAACAACTCTCCTAGTAACTTTAGTACCTGGGAATCCAAAGGTTCCTCTGATTTCTGTGGGCATTGCACACATTGGTGTACTTACATATGTGTAGGCAAAATATTCATACATATAAAACAAAAATATATAATTTTAAAGAGCCTTACTATCAGTATACTAATAGAAAATATTTAGCAACATCTTAAAGCAATGCACTAAAAGACTAGAGAATACAGAAACAGGCATAATAGTATTTGTTGTCGTGGGAGCTGAAAGAATGGAGAATAATATTTAAAACATGTTATGCCTTTTAATCTCTAAAATTTCATTGACTAATATTATGAGACATAATTTTCTCTTTATACAAGTACAGCTGCAGTAACTTTTGTCAGACAGAATATCTTTTCAAGTTTTAAATCCAATGTTTTTGCATTAAAAATTTCAAACAACCTATATATTTATTCCAATGACAAGAACCAGACATTTGCTATATAAAGCATTAGCTTAAAAACATAGTTTTGAAAAATATAGTCCCAGGGGATAAATGGACTGCTGCAGGACATAAAACTTCACTGTTGAAACACAGTGAAGTTGGTATTCATAGAACCTGAAGCACACACTTAGAGGAACTAACCCTATAGATGTGGCAAACACATTTTCTCGATGTACTTAGGTCTAGTTATAACTTAACCCTAACTTTGTCAATTTTTGTTCACGAAGCCTTCAACCACATAGTACCATGTCCTTCTAATAAATCATTTTCGTGTAAACTATTTGAAGATAGATGTTTGCTATTGAAAAATTTCAACTATTACAAGATTCATCTTACATTTGGTAGTACATTTAACACACTGGGTCCCCAAAAGCTTGCTAATTTGGCAGTATGAGCTAAACAATGATGTGTGAAGTTCACTGTCATAACAATGAAAGGTAGGATCTTTTTTTTTTTTTTTTTTTTTTTTGGTCTTTTAGACCAGGTCCTCCTGTAGCCCCCACTGTCCTGGAACTCACTATGTAGACCAGGCTGGTCCTGAACTCACAGAGATCTGCCTGCCTTCTGCCTCCTGAGTGCTAGGATTAAAGGCATGCCTCCCAAATGCTGGGACTAAAGGTGTGTGCCACCACACCCAGTCAAAAGGTAGGATCTTTTATTCAACATATTTTATTGAACACCTGCTATAGTCAAGCCCTGTGGCTGGATGCTGGGGAAAACAATGATGAACAAAGCAGAATCCAGGCCTTTCCAGTCTTTGTTTATATACAGGATACTTCCCTAATTAGCACTGGATCTTTACCTGGGGCTTAAGAAGTGGGAAAAGAGTTCTCCAAGAAAAACTTCCACAGGGAGCTCTTGCAGAGGCCTGGGTTTAGTTCCTGGTACCTTCATGCAGCTCCTTAACCATTCTGTAACCGCTCAAAGATATCCAATGTTCTTTCTGGCACGTGCAGGGGCCATGCATACAGACATACACACTAATAAAAAAAAACCTAAAATAAAAATACATAAACCAAAAGTATCTTACCAATAATACATACTTTAAGAACCAAAATTAATCGATGATTGATTGATTGATGTTGATTTTGCTTTGAGACAGGGTGTCCTTGTAGTGAACGGAAATTTTCCTGTAGACCAGCTGGAACTAATCTCAATAGCAATCTGCCTGCCTTGGCCTCTGCCTCCCAAGTGCTGGGGTTAAAGGTGTGTGTTACCACTCCCAGTTTTTCCTCAAGCTCCTCGGTGGTATTTCAGGTGCACGCTCATGTCAGACATCTTATAAACTTGATGTATATCTTCAAATGGTGTTTTGTTCCTTATCTTTCAGTGGCGTTTCCCATACTTGAACAAAGGAGCCTATCTTTATGCATAGATTATATTCATAGAGTACATATTTTCTAATCATACCTGATTTTCCCCTGGGTAAAATAATACCTAATAAAAATAAAATTTTAACTTTGCATGGGTCTGTTATCTCAGTTTTAGTTAAGAAGAAAATGATAATCCTTTGACTATAAAAGTTCTGGACTAGTGCTGATAGAAAAATACATGGACATTTGAAGTTTTCTCAAAAAAGTCAAGAAAATTTGGATTCATTTGGGGATCTAAATGAGACATTTATTATCTTAGTGCTGAGGCTAGCTGTGCAACAGTGTGACCTCCAGACCTCTTCATAGGAATTCCTCAGTGTTCTGGGGAAGGTTACTGAGGTAGTGTAGTTCACCATCATTTCAACACACGATTTGTTTCTCTTCAAGTTGCTCTTTTGAGTGACATATGCAATACCCATAATCAACAAACCATTATATAAATAGTTTAAACTATTTTGCCCAATCTCTGAAATGCCTTATTGGGAAGAGTTATCTTTTGTGATTTCTTTTATTTTAATGATGAGCTTTTTATATTCACTTGTTGAACCTGATGCATGCTTGTCTTGTGACCTTCCTTTGTTTTCCTTTTTTACAATAGACTTGTTTTTCTGCATAGAAAAGGTTAATGTAGTTCTGTTTATAGACCACTGACCAGAGGAGGTCCTAATAAACACCTGATGAATTAACACACTAACATGGTCCCTAATCAACTTGTGGTCCTGCACAGCAGATGGATATGCTGAAGAGGCAGAAGAAGGACCATCGGTTCAAGGCCATCCTAGACAAGGCGGCAAGATGGCACAGTGGTAAATGCTTGCAGTGTAAGCCTGAATGTGTACCTGAGGTCAGTCCCTGGCGCCCATGGCAGACAAGAAGAACCTGATCCAGAGAGTTATCCATGAGTGCCCTCACTCACATACATCATACACACACGATAAGCAAAAAAATACAAATATAGACATATCATTGAATTTCTCAATTGTACCTTAGAGTCTGATAGACAGATAGATATGATTATTCTACTGTAATATGAATTCTGAAAGAACTATTGATATTTTATTCACCCTGTTTTTTCCTCAAAGTCTGCCAGAATATTGAGCACACATGAGATTTTTCCATAAATGGCTCATTGGCTTAAGGAAATCACTCCAGGTTTCAAACACGGAAAGAACACCAAATCCTTGTTCACGTGTGCAGAAAATGAGGAAGGTGTCTGCTCCAGTCAGAACACATGCATATATTCAAAGGTCAGGTAGAATGATTTTATTAAGTCTCTCCTACAAATATTATTGTATGTGGCAGTGTTATATCATTCTATAATGACAGCTTCAATGCAAGAAGCTTAGATATGTCACACAACTGTCTAAGTCTTTGAAAGTAAGAATAATTGCCTAAGAATATGGTGATGATCATGGTAGATGAGTCTGAAGGCAGAAACAGGATAAAATGACTTATAATCATCTTCTTTGTGTTAGTTGACACATGGCTATTATCGCTTTTAGTAGACGAGGAAAATGAGGCATTGTATAAAGACAATGTTGTGATCACATTTTCACCTTTTCGTCTGTTCTCTATTTCATAGGAGTCAGCTTCTTATTCCTATGAATACTTTATTTCAATAAAATTTCCCCAGTGGGTTCTGACATATTGGTATAATAAGGGCCAAATTCAAATTACAGAAAACACAAAAACTCAGAAAAAATAAATTTTATAGCCATGACAATTTTACAGTTATCCCTGTCTGAGTATGATTTTGCACATCATTATTTAAAGCAATTTTTAAAATTATAATAGTCATTTTCCTCAAGTAAAGGGAAATTTTAGTGACTTCTTTGATTTTTACCTATTTCTTCTGGAACTGTGGTACCCTCATATTTCTTGGATTAATGATCCATCCAGTGCACCTCATGGCTGCCTACCCACCCTGTTCTTCGGAGGAGTCTCCTGCTTGTCACTCAGCATCTTCCCTTGCCAACTAATATATCATCTTCCATCTGTTTAAACAGCCATGTTCTTTCTGGCATGGCTCTGTCCCCAGCTTCCCTCCTGGCCGCCTACCTTGCTGCCCTTCCATCTGCTTGCATGACAAGCATCTTTCCTAACCCATTCCCAACCAAAATTATGGCCAGTTTTGCACATAGGCTTATGAAAAGTTTATTATTCCTTAAAGGGATAGTGTGATTGCAACAACAATTTGTCATACCCAGTCAGAGTAAAAAGAGAACTTAAAAGGCATAAAAATCAAATTGACAGTTAATATTCTACAACAGTCTAAAGGCATTATCTATGCTCAACTTCAGTGACAGGATTTTGAATAATGGAGTGCCCCTAATAGGGTATAGTCAGTGCCTTTTGATACGCGTTCTTCAGAGCCCTACTTTTTTTTTTTTTTTTTTTTTTGGGCAGGGCTCCGTTTAGTCCCAGCTGCCTGTAGCTTCTTATGTAGACCAGCTGGCCTTGAACTCACAGGATCCGCCTGCCTCCGCCTCCCAAGTGCTGGGATTAAAGGTGTCGCCACCACGCCCGGCCAGAGCCCCACTTTCTATGTAGTCAGTCCTTGTTCAGTCTCCTTGGTTTATTGTTTCAAAGTTTTGTATTCAGTGATTAGAGACAGTCTTTTCTTAAATAAGACATGAGAGTTCAAGTCAATTCCATAAGCTTAGAGCTGCAGAAATATTCTTTAACTAGGATGTATTCTATAATTGCCTATTAAATATCAAAGCCATCATGTAACCAACACTAGCATTTGGCAATTGCAGTTTCAAGATTCTGATACTTAAATTGCATATACTTACAACACATTTCCCATAGATGCTGATGTAGTCACTTGGTAAATGGAGGCTTGTTTTCATGTAGCAGCTAAAGCACACCATATGATAAGGAGTTCATGGCAAATATTAAGAACCTGAGGCTTATATATTATTCACAAGAACTTTTATTATTTTCATTTCTGAAAGAGATACCCTTGCCCAAGTACAACTTTGAGATGAGGTAAGGTCATGCTTATAGGAGGCTCACCCAGGATGTATCCTTATTTAAAATCACAGTTTAAATTNGAAACTTTTTTTTTTTTTTTTTTTTTTTTTTTTTTTTTTTTTTTTTTTGTCTGATGTTTTTTGCAAGTCTGTGCACCCGTGTCTGCACCGCCGCGGAGGTCAGAAGAGGGCGTCGGACTCCCCTGGAACTGGGTTCTCTGGCAATTGGAGTTTCAGACGGCTCTCGGCCGCCATGTGGGTGTGGGGATCGAACCGGGTCCTTGACGATCGGTCAGCGCTCTTAACCGCTAGGCCATCGCTCGCCCCCTCAATCTTTTAAGACCATGACCCAAACCTAGCCCCAGTCAGATACATTATTTTTGGTTTAAATATTTATCTTGTGTGCTATGTATTTCTATTCACTTTGTATCATAGAGTTTGTCTTTTTAAATATAAGTAAGGTACAATATGTACTATACTCCATAGTCTGATAGCTACTTCCTCAGTGTTACTACTCCCTCAATTGTAGTCTACTTCAATATAACTATTATGAATTTAATTATATGAGTCAAATACTTTGGGGCTGGAGTGATGGCTCCCCCTCACCCGCCAAGTTAGAGCACTGCTTCTGCGGGGCGGGGGGGTGTGCACAGTTTGATTTCTAGCATTCATGTGGCCTAACAACTCTCCTAGTAACTTTAGTACCTGGGAATCCAAAGGTTCCTCTGATTTCTGTGGGCATTGCACACATTGGTGTACTTCATATGTGTAGGCAAAATATTCATACTACATATAAAACAAAATAAATAATTTTAAAACGAGCCTCTACTCACGTATACTAATAGAAAATATTTAGCCAACATCTTAAAGCAATGCACTAAAAGACTAGAGAATACAGAAACAGGCATAATAGTATTTGTTGTCGTGGGAGCTGAAAGAATGGAGAATAATATTTAAAACATGTTATGCCTTTTATCTCTAAAATTCATTGACTAATATATGAGACATAATTTCTCTTTTATAAGTACAGCTGCAGTACTTTTGTCAGACAGAATATCTTTCAAGTTTTAAATCCAATGTTTTTGCATTAAAAATTTCAAAACAACCTATATACTTATTCCAATGACAAGAACCAGACATTTGCAATACAACCATTCTTAAAAACATTTTTTTTTTTTTTTTGGTCTTTTTAGACAGGGTCTCCCTGTAGCCCCCACTGTCCTGGAACTCACTATGTAGACCAGGCTGGCCCTGAACTCACAGAGATCTGCCTGCCTCTGCCTCCTGAGTGCTAGGATTAAAGGCATGCCTCCCAAATGCTGGGACTAAAGGTGTGTGCCACCACACCCAGTCAAAAGGTAGGATCTTTTATTCAACATATTTATTGAACACCTGCTATAGTCAAGCCCTGTGCTGGATGCTGGGGAAAACAATGATGAACAAAGCAGAATCCAGGCCTTTCCAGTCTTTGTTTATATACAGGATACTTCCCTAATTAGCACTGGATCTTTACCTGGGGCTTAAGAAGTGGGAAAAGAGTTCTCCAAGAAAAACTTCCACAGGGAGCTCTTGCAGAGGCCCTGGGTTTAGTTCCTGGTACCTTCATGGCAGCTCTTAACCATCTGTAACCCCAGTTCCAGGAGATTTGATGCCTTTGTGGGTTCTGCAGACACTGAATTCACATGGGGCACATGCATACAGCATGCACACACTTACCACATAAAATAAAAATACATAAACCTTAAAAAGTATTCTTACCAATAATACATACTTTAGAGGAACCAAAATTAATCGATGATTGATTGATTGATTGTTGATTTTTGCTTTGAGACAGGGTGTCCTTGTAGTGAACGGAATTTTCCATGTAGACCAGGCTGGACTTAATCTCATAGCAATCTGCCTGCCTTGGCCTCTGCCTCCCAAGTGCTGGGGTTAAAGGTGTGTGTTACCACTCCCAGTTTTTCCTCAAGCTCCTCGGTGGTATTTCAGGTGCACGCTCATGTCAGACATCTTATAAACTTGATGTATATCTTCAAATGGTGTTTTGTTCCTTATCTTTCAGTGGCGTTTCCCATACTTGAACAAAGGAGCCTATCTTTATGCATAGATTATATTCATAGAGTACATATTTTCTAATCATACCTGATTTTCCCCTGGGTAAAATAATATCCTAATAAAAATAAAATTTTAACTTTGCATGGGCTCTGTTATCTCAGTTTTAGTTAAGAAGAAAATGATAATCCTTTGACTATAAAAGTTCTGGACTAGTGCTGATAGAAAAATACATGGACATTTGAAGTTTTCTCAAAAAAGTCAAGAAAATTTGGATTCATTTGGGGATCTAAATGAGACATTTATTATCTTAGTGCTGAGGCTAGCTGTGCAACAGTGTGACCTCCAGACCTCTTCATAGGAATTCCTCAGTGTTCTGGGGAAGGTTACTGAGGTAGTGTAGTTCACCATCATTTCAACACACGATTTGTTTCTCTTCAAGTTGCTCTTTTGAGTGACATATGCAATACCCATAATCAACAAACCATTATATAAATAGTTTAAACTATTTTGCCAATCTCTGAAATGCCTTATTGGAGAAGTTATCTTTTGTGATTTCTTTTATTTTAATGATGAGCTTTTTATATTCACTTGTTGAACCTGATGCATGCTTGTCTTGTGACCTTCCTTTGTTTTCCTTTTTTTACAATAGACTTGTTTTCTGCATAGAAAAGGTTAATGTAGTTCTGTTTATAGACCACTGACCAGAGGAGGTCCTAATAAACACCTGATGAATTAACACACTAACATGGTCCCTAATCAACTTGTGGTCCTGCACAGCAGATGGATATGCTGAAGAGGCAGAAGAAGGACCATCGGTTCAAGGCCATCCTAGACAAGGCGGCAAGATGGCACAGTGGATGAAATGCTTGCAGTGTAAGCCTGAATGTGTACCTGAGGTCAGTCCCTGGCGCCCATGGCAGACAAGAAGAACCTGATCCAGAGAGTTATCCATGAGTGCCCTCACTCACATACATCATACACACACGATAAGCAAAAAAATACAAATATAGACATATCATTGAATTTCTCAATTGTACCTTAGAGTCTGATAGACAGATAGATATGATTATTCTACTGTAATATGAATTCTGAAAGAACTATTGATATTTTATTCACCCTGTTTTTTCCTCAAAGTCTGCCAGAATATTGAGCACACATGAGATTTTTCCATAAATGGCTCATTGGCTTAAGGAAATCACTCCAGGTTTCAAACACGGAAAGAACACCAAATCCTTGTTCACGTGTGCAGAAAATGAGGAAGGTGTCTGCTCCAGTCAGAACACATGCATATATTCAAAGGTCAGGTAGAATGATTTTATTAAGTCTCTCCTACAAATATTATTGTATGTGGCAGTGTTATATCATTCTATAATGACAGCTTCAATGCAAGAAGCTTGGATATGTCACACAACTGTCTAAGTCTTTGAAAGTAAGAATAATTGCCTAAGAATATGGTGATGATCATGGTAGATGAGTCTGAAGGCAGAAACAGGATAAAATGACTTATAATCATCTTCTTTGTGTTAGTTGACACATGGCTATTATCGCTTTTAGTAGACGAGGAAAATGAGGCATTGTATAAAGACAATGTTGTGATCACATTTTCACCTTTTCGTCTGTTCTCTATTTCATAGGAGTCAGCTTCTTATTCCTATGAATACTTTATTTCAATAAAATTTCCCCAGTCGGGTTCTGACATATTGGTATAATAAGGGCCAAATTCAAATTACAGAAAACACAAAACTCAGAAACAAAATAAATTTTATAGCCATGACAATTTTACAGTTATCCCTGTCTGAGTATGATTTTGCACATCATTATTTAAAGCAATTTTTAAAATTATAATAGTCATTTTCCTCAAGTAAAGGGAAATTTTAGTGACTTTCTTTGATTTTTACCTATTTCTTCTGGAACTGTGGTACCCTCATATTTCTTGGATTAATGATCCATCCAGTGCACCTCATGGCTGCCTACCCACCCTGTTCTTCGGAGGAGTCTCCTGCTTGTCACTCAGCATCTTCCCTTGCCAACTAATATATCATCTTCCATCTGTTTAAACAGCCATGTTCTTTCTGGCATGGCTCTGTCCCCAGCTTCCCTCCTGGCCGCCTACCTTGCTGCCCTTCCATCTGCTTGCATGACAAGCATCTTTCCTAACCCATTCCCAACCAAAATTATGGCCAGTTTTGCACATAGGCTTATGAAAAGTTTATTATTCCTTAAAGGGATAGTGTGATTGCAACAACAATTTGTCATACCCAGTCAGAGTAAAAAGAGAACTTAAAAGGCATAAAAATCAAATTGACAGTTAATATTCTACAACAGTCTAAAGGCATTATCTATGCTCAACTTCAGTGACAGGATTTTGAATAATGGAGTGCCCCTAATAGGGTATAGTCAGTGCCTTTTGATACGCGTTCTTCAGAGGGCCCTACTTTTTTTTTTTTTTCTTTTTTTTTGATGGCAAGGGTCTCGTTTAAGTCCCAGCTGGCTGGAGCTCTCCATGTAGACCAGGCTGGCCTTGAACTCACAGAGATCCGCCTGCCTCCGCCTCCCAAGTGCTGGGATTAAAGGTGTGCGCCACCATGCCCGGCCAGAGCCCTACTTTCTATGTAGTCAAGTCCTTGTTCAGTCTCCTTGGTTTATTGTTTCAAAGTTTTGTATTCAGTGATTAGAGACAGTCTTTTCTTAAATAAGACATGAGAGTTCAAGTCAATTCCATAAGCTTAGAGCTGCAGAAATATTCTTTAACTAGGATGTATTCTATAATTGCCTATTAAATATCAAAGCCATCATGTAACCAACACTAGCATTTGGCAATTGCAGTTTCAAGATTCTGATACTTAAATTGCATATACTTACAACACATTTCCCATAGATGCTGATGTAGTCACTTGGTAAAGTGGAGGCTTGTTTTCATGTAGCAGCTAAAGCACACCATATGATAAGGAGTTCATGGCAAATATTAAGAACCTGAGGCTTATATATTATTCACAAGACTTTTATTTATTTTCATTTCTGAAAGAGATACCCTTGCCCAAGTACAACTTTGAGATGAGGTAAGGTCATGCTTATAGGAGGCTCACCCAGGATGTATCCTTAAATTAAAATCACAGTTTAATTAGAAGGCAATATTACAGAAGAATTTGAAGCACTGAGAATATAATGCTTCTATTTATGCTAATTTTATTATACTAAAATGATATTTTTCTTGTTTGGTTAATACAGATGTTTATTTTTCAGTTTTGATAAGGACAGAAGATATAAAAATGAGATGATAGATATTGAAAAGATGGCTTCTTATCATCACAGATCCTGAAAAAAAGGAGCATATAATACTACTAGGATTACAAAGGTGCATGGAGACTATCCAGAAAGTCGGGGGAAGGATGGGGCTATCCTGATTTCAAGAGAAGAACTGGAGAGGAGGGCAAGTGTTAGGTTTTGTGTGTTTTATTTCAATGGGCTGTGGCACATAGAAACTAGATTTCTGGTACGTACCCTCTGGTAACTGGGGCAAGCGGTTGGTGGCCCAGAGTATGAGAGCTAGGATAGAGAAGTATGGGTTATCTCTTGACTTGTTTGTACTTGAGAATAAGTCTAAGTGTTTACTAAGTCTAAGAATTGGTTAACCCTGGGAGAGGCAGTCCTTTCAGGGCCAACAAAGACAAATCATCAGAGTACAATGAATAAATGACTGATAGCTATTAAAAAGAAATCCTAAGGATCTGGAGAGACAGCTCAGCAGTTAAGAGCACTGGCTTCTCTTCCAGAGGACCTGGGTCAGTTCCCAATACCCGTATGGCAGTTAACAATGGTCCCTCAATCCATTTCGAGGGGATCCACTGCCCTCTTCTGACCTCCATAGCATTGTACAACATGGGTGCATTTACAAACATACAGGCAATATATTCATATATACAAAATGTTTATTTTTTTTAATAAATAAAACATTTTTTGAAAAGAAATGTGGGCCAGAAGATTTTTGGCTACAAATGAAGGCCTTCACTGAGATTAAATAATGTTTGCAGGTGCCGAGTACATGCAACATCAAGCCTTAACACGTCGTACTGGCAGGGACACTTTTTTAAAGGGTCTCTCTAGTCCCAACCTGCTTGGATGTCACTATCTGGACCAGGCTGATCTGGATGTCACAGAGATGCATCTGCTCCTGCTTCCCAAAGGCTGGGATTAAAGGTATGCCCCATGCCCAGAGTCGGGAACACTTTTAACAGCCAGCTCTATCAGTATTACTCTCAACTCCACTCATCCAATCCTTCTGTTTCAGCCCTGACTTAAGAATACATGGTGCTAACTTCTTCACCAATGCTTCTTGTGTATGTTACAGGACCCATTTTAAACTGTAGACTATGGGTCCTCATCTCTTCCATAACTTTTACTAGATGCTTTTGGTTCACCATATGCTATATTCTTTTCTCCTCACCTTTCACCTACTTGTGGCTCATCATCTTCTTTTGCATATACAGAGCCAGAGGACCCAAGAAATCACATAAGATCCTTAAATTTGTGCTTACATTGAGTTGTCTTATGAGACAAAAGGCATTAAGAATAGACAAAGGTAGAGTGAAAGGTGTGACCAGTGGTGAAGCAGGCATTGAACTATCCTGGAAGGACACACCTCAGTGCCAGCTCCTAAGAGTCTATCTGGGGAGGGGAGGGGAGAAATGGCTCAGCGATTAAGACAACTGGCTCTTCTTCCAGAGACCTGGGTTCGAATCCCACCACCCACGAAGTGGCTAACAACCACCTGTAACTCCAGTTCCAGGGAGATGTCATACCCTCTTCTGTCCTCTGTGGGCACTGCATGAGACAGGTGCACTTACACATGTAGGCATAACACTCATACACATAAAATATTTTTGACATTTTTAAAATATCTTAATTTTTATTGAGTTTTGTGCATTTTATACATTTCTTAATCAAATTAAGACCCATTCCTCTTCCATGCCCCCCAGTCTACCAGAACTCATGAACTTTGCCATACATGTCTTGCATCTTTTTCTCAGTAATTTTTAAATTTTTTGATGCAGAAGTTTACCGTTTGGGGCAGAAGTTTACTGTTTTGGCCAGTTCTTTAAACAAGTCTTTTTTTTATTGCTGTTGTTCCCTTTATTTTTTATTGCACACACACACACACACACACACACACACACACATATATATATTCCACACATATACAAAATTACAACATCTGAAAATAAACTATAGGTTAATTTCAAAACATGTTTAGGGATTCACATTTTAACAGTAGAGTTGCATACAGGCAAAAAGAAATATTACTTTACATTCCTAAACTACATAGCAATTTGATGTATTTTTAATGTACTTTTTATAATAACATCAGGTAATATACAAAAGAATAAGGATTTGGTACTAGGATTAACAAATGAGGGATGCCATACATCATACACATAATTTTTTTAAAAAAAAAGACTGTATCTGAGAGACTGGGAGGATGGATCTGCAGTTAAGAGCACTTGCTGCTTTTCCAGAGGAGGCAAGTTTGCTTCCTAGCACAAATCAGTTGGCTCACAATGCCTATAATTCCAGCTGTGGGGGTCTGTACCCTCTCCTGGCCTATAGGAGCACTGCACATTCATGGGATATACACGCACACATACAAACACATACACACACACACACACACACATACACACAAATGATAGAAAATAAATCTAAGAAAGATATCTGAAATATGTTTCATAAACTAGTCAGGAAAAATATTATAAAGGCAACCACCTTTATCATTTTTTCAATGAAAGATGAAAGAAGATGAAATGTCTTCATGTCACTCTTTGTTATACATGAAAAGTTTTCTGTGAATTTTACAAAGCTTTGAACTCATCAGGACTAGCCACAGAATCCCCTATGAGGAATTTCTTTTTCCTGCAAATATACACTCAGATATAGTTAATTGGTATATGTTTCAATGTTTGTGAAAATGGGAAGAGTCTCTCTCTTCAAATATTTTAAGTGTTTTAATCTTCTACAAGTAATCCACAGTGTTTACACAATCTTGGTTGAACTATATATGCTAGTTTGTGTTATATGAAGACCATGTTTTTACATTTGTTTTAATATAAGTTTTGTTTTGGGGCAGTGACAGATGATTTCTCACAGATCTATGAGAAAAGAACACCTCATGCCACACCCCCATGGAGGTGTCTAGACACTGGTCAGAAGGCAGAGGGAGCGCACAGGGCTCTACTCAGACTTGTTACTACATAGGCCTATTTATTATCTATGTCAGTATTTATTTCCAAAAGGAAAACTTAGCCCATCATTTGAAATTTTCCCGTTAACTGATTTCTCACTTTAAATGACAAAGAAAATTATTTTTAAGATGAATTATCAAACCTTATATTCATGAACCATACTTCGGAATCCTTAGACACTGGTATTTTAAAAGCACAAGGCATATCAACTATGAATTCTATGCCATTTTCCATCCAAAACCCTGTATCTCATATTTTACTGTCACATTTCTCATTCAATTCCATTCTCCTGTTTTTGTTACATCTTTTTACATCTTCCATCTCCCTTTCCATCTATACCTAATAAGATTGCATCGTGTAACTAGAATCACCAACTAAGTTCATTTTACTCTTTTACCTCACCTATATCAAGGTGGATGTTCCAAAATTCTCATGGTATTTGCTATTTTCTCCCAGGCAATCCTCCACAGAAAGGAATCTTAAATGCTGCTGGAAGTGGGCACTGAGCCCACCTCATGCACATTCTTCTCACAGGATCTAGGAACTATCCTTTATGTGACCATCAACATTTTTAATTTAATTAATTTTCACTTAATTCTAACTCATCCAGATGCAACAGGTAGCAGAACACTTACAGTCATCAGTAGAATTTACTGTGCATACTTAGGCAATAGTGTCCCAAGGTTTCCACCTCTCTGAACCCTCCCCCCTTTTCTTTAGATCTTAGGGGCCTCCTCAGGCAGAAGACATTAAGAACTGAGCACAGTGACTCAGCATCCAGAGACCTTGCCCATAGACTGGAACTTCCTTCTCCTTCTCTTTCCCCTGCCTAAGGAGAACTCCTCCTATGAGTTTCCTCCTCTAAGTAATCTAGATTAGCTTTGGGCCTTCTTGGCCACACCAGCCTGCTGACAGCAGCCCAGGTGATGTGTAACAGTAACAGAACTGAAATGCTCTGTGAACTGCTTGAGAAGTTGATTGCCTGGGCTCTTAAATGCTTAGGGTTTCTTTGTTTTTCAGTAAATTATGCCCATTTTACAAAACATACTTGGAGCTGTCTCCTATTGGTAACTGATAGATGATTTTATAAACATATTTTAAAACTTTAATCTCAACAAATATGCTCAAGAAAGAGGAGATTATGTCTTATAAATTATGTATTATGATATATGCCTATGCATGTATACATATTCAATAATAATGTAAATCTACTTTGGAAAGCATACATACATAAAGAATTTTACTACTACACCTTCAGTCCTTCATTGGTTAATGCTACTTTTGCACTCTAAAAAAGATGCTTAGGAATTCATATGCTGAATATTTATTTGCATACTAATTAAGGGCCATGATATTTGGCAAGCAGCTATAATTTACAAAGACCTCTGACTAGTACAGTGATATAGTACTATAATTTCAGGTTTGCAGAGTCTTTCCAGATTTTTTCTAGCTCATATATAGGGAGTTCTAGAATTATGATAAGCTTAATTTTTAAACACCAAGGAAAGAAAGCCCCTAATTTTCCTATAAATTTTACTATCTTTTTTTTCCATCCAGTGGTTTTGGAATTAGGTATTCTTGACAGTAGGCAGGAAAAGCCACTGTAGGTAAAAGTCAAACTCTTCTAACAATGTCTTCCTTCAAGGGCATGTTAGTCCAAATGGTTTCATCTGAATCTGTTCAGTGTATATGCCAGAGAGTATTTGAGTTTGAATACCTCAGCATTCCTATCCTTCTGGGAAGAGATTGAGCATTTGGGGTCTGATCAGCAGCATCTTTTAGTAAAATTTGAAATGCTGACATCCAGGCAATAATCAGAGCCAAGGAGTGCCACAGCCCCGCTAAAAACTTCTCCAGCAGGAGGTAATTTGCACTTACTGATTCTTCTCACTCACAGGCTGCCCTTCTTCAGTCTGCAGGCTTCCATCTAAGCAGACACACACACCCAAACTACTGTATGTTCTTGAAAATCCTTTGCATACAAGACAAAGTACTCTAGGTCCACACAGTATACAGAATAAAGTCACCTCTAGGCTAACATAACAATCGCGAGCCCTGCAGCTGCTGTAAAACAAGGAGATCCGAGTCAACCTCCCTATTAGCGCAGCAATGTTATCCCAATTCAGCACATTCTCCCTTGTAATTACTTAACCTAGAGAGAAAAAAAAATTGTGCTTACCTTATGGGTTGAATTATCTGTCAGTCTAGGTTGCAATATCTACTGCTAAGTGTCCATTTGAATACACTCAGGGACAGTTGCACCACAACACGTCTCTCTTCTGCAGCAGAAGGCAAGTTAAAAGGACCTCAAGCTGTGACCTCACAGGCAGGCACAGCCGCTCCCATCCTTCAGCCAACCTTCTGGGGAGAACAGGTTAGGAGACTGCAAAGCTGGCTCTACATAGCAAGACTTTCAAATAAAGCATTCTGGGCTGTGAGCTGCAGAATTACATCTCCCCAATTCGGCTGGCCAGAGTCAATGCTGCGTCTGTGCCTGAAAATATGAAGCATTTCACTGCAGTCACTTAATGCAAGAAACTATCTGAGGCGACTTCACAAACCCTGTCATTCTGTTTGGAGACTAAAGAATGAGCAGAGCATGCATAATTCATGTGTTGAAATCCTCAATGCACTTCCTGTATCCTCTGCTCTATCCAGTAATGGGCTATTGATCACCTCATCCCTAAGACAATCGGAGCGCCCTGATTGGTTCTTTCAGCAAATAAAATTACAACCTAAATCACAGGCAGAAGCCTCTAGCAGGCAGCATCCACTCCAGTAAAACATCCACAGTGCCGAGATGAGATCTGCACGCCGTGGAATGTCGAAACTGGACTTTTTGGAGCAGAAATGCTACAGCATCTGGTTTCTTTTAGTCAAAAGACATACTTAATGCAGGTTTAGGCTGGATATTTTACATTCCCAGGAAGACATGCACAGCTTGTTCTCCCCTATCGTTTGGCAACATCAATAAGAATAAATGAAAATTTTAGAAAATAAAGGCAGTAAAAATGAGGAGGTTTTGAGCTGGCTCATTCCCTCACCTTCCTTAGAAGGATTATTTTAAAATATATGGCTTGTGATTTCAATAATGCACAAAGGATTTCTTTTGTTAAAATTATAATGGATACTGTGGTTATCAATATTAAATATTCTGGAACACAAACACTTTTATTCTGGGTGTGTCAGTCATTCTAAAATCTATCAGAATTAAAAGCTTAATAATTTAAATTCTTTTAATTTAATTGTTTACAATAGCTGAATAAGACAAGTTATAAAACAAAGGCACATTTAATTATGCTCACATCCATCAAAGGAAAAATAAAAAGGTACCTAGCTCTTTAAAATGTCATCATAGTATTTTCAAAAACATGTCCTACCATAGGAGGTTTGTGAAAATCAGTAAACATAATGTGTATAAATAATGCCTGTCCATTCAAAGTCTCTTGGACTAATACTAGTTAATCCCTATTTTTCCACCCAAAAGGGCCTCATCAGTAAGATCAAGGCATATCTTGCCAAAGATTCTTCATACGTGCACATGAGTGTGGCATGCACAGACACGGGCAATTCATATTACCATGCCATCACACTTAACCACAGGGAACACCAGAGTGACATGTTCACTTCATGGCTCTAGCTATAGTGGAGAATGGATATCATAGCATAGCCATTCTCCTACCTGACATTTTACACTGGGAAGCAACTGTCTTTTGAGGAAGCCATGATTATGTTGGCTTTTAACCAATAAAACACCAGTTGAAATCAGCCTCTGAGGGCACTAGAGATCCTGACGACAACTGAGTTGGAGCCCAGAGATGAGCTGAGAAATGTACTTTTATTCCAAGTTTATACATAATACCTGTACCTGAATTATGGGGTTTATACTAAAATATTCTAAATGGCCATCTGAGAAATTCATCAATCAATTATTTTAATAATACATTTCATATTCATAACATGTTCTACTCTGAATAGTTCCTATTTTTACATTTATATATTGCTGTTTGACTAAATCACATAGTATATCTTACTTTATAAGTTTATGTTTCTCTGAGTTATCTTTACTGTCAAATTAAAAATGGAAAGGCCTCAGATATCTTTAATTAGTTTAGCAATTTATCAAAATAAATAATTTTGTGGAACAGCATCTCATTTAAAACAGTAAAAGCTTGATATTTTTGGAAAGTACTGAGTATGAGAATATGTAGAAAATCTAAATTACTGAATAATAAAATACAACAATTATAAATTATGTGATTCAATGGTTTAATGGGGTATACAGTCAGGTGGCTAGGAAGAGCATAAGTTTAGTCTGTCTCTCTGTAGTTAATGGGAAGAAAGCCAGAGTCACTCTCCCATGTAAATATTCATAATACATGTGAAAATTAAAAACTGTAATATGCCAATTATATGAAAACAGAGACAGAATACACAACACACACACACACACACACACACACACACACACACACAAAGTATGAAACAAGCCAATAATTAGAGAACAGTGTGGCATAAGAGAAACAATGAAGGAGAAATCCCCAAGAAATTGGAAGGCATAAGTCAGAAGTGAACAAAAATGACTGTGAAAGTGACTCTGGCACTCCCAGATAAAACAAAGCCTATAGCTATAACAAAGACCCAGTCCCCATTTTTCAGAAGTCTGGCTATGCCTGAGAAAAAAAATATTGTCTATGGCCATACCACCCTGAACACGCCCCATCTTGTCTGATCTCGGAAGCTAAGCAGGATTGGGCCTGATTAGAACTTGGATGGGAGACAGCCTGGGAGTACCGGGTGCTGTAGGCTTTAAAAGAAAAGAAAAAAATACTTAAATGCTGCTGTCAGCTGGATGGAAGGCAGAGATGGCCATTTTAGACAAATGTGATTTCTTTACAGAGCAAAAGGCTTGCCACAGAATGAACTCTAATAGTAAGGACAGTAAAATAAATCCAAACTTGAAAATCAATGAAGGCATATGTAATATGCCAGATCTATGGTAATTATTAAGACGTATATCTAGTCTCCATGACTACTGTTATTTGGAACAATGCATAGTGTTTCCAATAACCAAAATAATAATAACAATGACAACAACAACAACAACAACAACAACAACAGTAATTCCATGAAAAGTTAGGAAGAGAATTTGGCCCACACAAAGCTCTTGTTTTTAAGGTCAAGTGACAAGGGATCTAAGAAAGACAGTGTTCTCTCTAACCTGAAGACATTCCTTGTACTTTTCATTTCTATTTTATTCATATCATAGAAACACCCTGAATCATAATATTTGTGTACCTTCTACATGTAAGAAATTGTGCTGGATGTTAGAAAACCAAATATATACTGGTTAGTGTTGTGTCCATGGAGTTCACATATTGCTTTGGAAATTAGGTAGATATCCTGACAGAATTATGAATAGAATAAGTGTACCACATCAATATGCAGCTGAGAAAATTGCCAAAGCCCAGACATTGAGCTTATATGCTGAGTACCTGCTGGATATATGGAAATGCTTCTTAACTGGATTCTATGTGCCAGGCATCATAAGAAATACTGGCAGTGCCATCTACCCTAGGAACATTAGAGGATTCATTGAGGGAGGTGGTATTTAAAGAAACCAGTTAGTATAATGGAAGTGACATAGATTTTAATGTCAAAATTTAGACCTTGCTTCCCTTAGTTTAGCATGTGATCCTGACATGGCATTGATCCACTAAGCATCAGTTTTGTGAGGTGCAAAGGAAGTTTATATATTTCTGTTGTTTTTATAATAGGTAAATAACTTAAAGCAAAATCATTAAAGATACAGGGTTTTGGTCATCCAATGATAGTTTAAAATCTGCTTCTATTTCCAATACCTCTAAAGTAGGGGTTTTAGCATCCTCATAGAGTTAAAAGGAAATTCAAATATTGTGCTATCTGTACATCTCCTGACATCGTTTTTGATACTGTAAGGACTTGAAAACATTGCTGCATCATTTTCCAAAGCTTCTAGGCTTGTGGGAAAAGACTTCTGAGATGGGAAGATGTGGATGTGCAGGGAAGCGGGG
The DNA here is from genome assembly GCA_009823505.1 of Rhizomys pruinosus. NCBI lineage: Eukaryota > Metazoa > Chordata > Mammalia > Rodentia > Spalacidae > Rhizomys > Rhizomys pruinosus. The sequence goes on along the minus strand of VZQC01009175.1, from coordinate 3,111,762 downwards.
CATCACTGTGAGCTTGAGAAACCCAGGTGTCTACAGTATGAGAAGCCAGGACACTGCCATGGACGCTTTTTCATGAGAGAAAGCAAAATAATAGAAACTATTATTCATAAAGCTTTTCCTTTTTAGAAGATGTTTGTTAAAACCTGACAGTTTATACACTATGAAGGTATGAAGGTATGAAGGTATTGGGTCCTATTGTGCAAAGATGTAAAGAGAGCAATGTGATTAGATTTTGGACGGGGTGTGGGGCAGATCATAGCAGCCATATGCAATGAATCTGTTTAACAGACATGGTCCTGGCTAAGGCAGATCTGAGGATATGCAGATGAGAATCCTGAGAAGTGCTAGATCCCACAGCCAGTAGTTAGAAGCAGTTTATACACTGGAAACGATATAGAAGACTTTCAGGATTAGAATTTGGGCAACTTTGTCTTCTTCTCTACTGAGTCCCTCACTAAACAAATACAAATGTAAACCAAAAACCTATTGGCACTAGGAGACTATGGGAAGATATTGAGGCTATATTAGACACAGCACAGAAGGAATAAATGAACCTATAAAGAAAAAAAAAAGTTGATGATGAGCCAGACATAAATTTCCAGGCAGTGAGGAGATAGCTCAGTAAGTAGGTTCATGGGGGACCACGACTATCTAAATTGTGGAAATTGAAGCAATACCTCAGAACTGAATTTACAGAATAAAAAAGGTGGGATGCAGCCCTGAGATTTAGATGAGCAATGTCTTGGAAGGACCCCATTTGCATCCTGATGTTGTAATAAAGAGCAGAATAGAAAAGTGCTGGTACGTGCCATCCATGTACTATGGCTAGAATAACACTTGATTATTTAATAAACTAATTTGATCCTACAAAGCCTTTGTCAGTTAATTAGCATTTATTTTCATTTTCTCAATAGAAGGTCAAAACAGATTCAACTGTTCAACTCACATAATCTATGATGATATAGGTTGAGAGAAGAAAACACAGATAAGTGGAAATCATTAGGAAGAGCTTGAAAAAAAATTAATTAAATATCAGATGTAATTACTCAGGAGAAGATGAAGGAGGGCAGGATTGCCACTTGCAAATGGTTTATTGACCTAAACATTGTACGCATTACTAACACTTTAAAAAGTGAACGTGAGGAAAAGTGTAAGAAGGAACTCTTACAGGGTTTTAAATTAGTATCCCGTTTCTCAACTTCTATTTCCTTTTCAATGTTGGGAAATAGAAGGAAACACTGCCAAATCAGATCTGAACTATTAGAAAAATCTCTCTACTCCTTAAGAGTTTCAATTTGAGAAAGAAATGTAGGTAAACAAACTTCCCAGCGTGTCTCAAAAATGTAACATTAAATGATTCCTAGTTCCATTCAAAGTTTCCCCCCAACATTTAAATTCACTTTAGATATCAGTGTACTCAATTTCCTTGGTTTCATGAAAATAACCTAGATGCAATTTAATCTCTGTATAAAATGTGGCTACTAAGAATCCTACTAGTACTACCAGTATAAATAAAAATGTAGTTTTAAGTCCTTTAGGTTTTTTAAGTGTTATAGAAAATCATAATAGTTCCTGTTTGATTACATCTGTATTCAATTGTTTTTAAAGACTTTCTCTCTTTTAGGTGACTGAATACTTGTAAATAAACTCAAGTCAGCTCAGCAAAAATCAGCAAACTGTTCTGCCCCAGTATACTTACCAAACACCTTTACATACAAAAACCAATCTGTTTCTCTAAAGATACATTACAGAAATGCTTGAAAATTATAGCTTGTTGATATCCTCTGGGAATAAATTTAAAGATTTGCCAAATTGTTGTGTAAAGTGATTTCTAGACATGTTAGAACTACCTTATTATACATCCTCTGTTTTGAAAATTTAACAAATATCTCTATACTCTTAATTCCTTTGGGATTTTTGTGCTTTTGAAAACTATGCTTAAGTCCATGAATTTCTTTCTAATTACTTATATAATAAATATAAATAAATTTTTAAGAAGGTTTAGTGGTGGCTGGAGCAATGGCTCAGCAGTTAAGAGCACTGGTTGGGTGCTGGAGAGATGGCCTAGTGGCTAAGAGCGCTGACTGCTCTTGCAGAGGATCTGGGTTCAATCCCTAGCACCCACATGGCGACTGAGAACCATCTTGATCCAGTTCCAGGGGAATCCAAAACCCTCTTCTGACCTCCGTGGCACTGCACGACACAGGTGCACAAACCTACATGCAGACAGTACACGCATACACATAAAAAACAAAACAAAACACTGGATGCTCTGGTAGAAGACCAGGCTTCAGCTTCCAGCACTCACATGGTGGCTGACAATTGCCCATAATTCTAGTTCTAGAGGAACACTCTTTTCTGACTTCCATGGGCACTGATGACATGGATGTACTCATACTTACACATATAAGATAAAATACTAAGTAAAATATTTTAAAAGGATTTAGTTGGTAATGATGATAGTAAGCTTCTGCTACTAGACTCATCAATAGCCATTGTCAATTTGAAACTTCTTCACAGAGAAAAGATATTCTGTGCTTCCCCCTGCCCCCCAAAAAATAAAGAATTCACACTTGGCAGAGTTCCCTTCCTCAACACTGCATGGAACTCAGATCTTGAAGGCCTGGCCACTCTCAGTCACCTTGCTCTGGCCTCCATCCCTATGGCTATCCTTTTTGTGTGTCCCTCCCTCAGACACTGGTGGTACAACTTCAGCTGAGTCACAGAGCCTCAGGTCCTGGATCTGTGGTCTGTGTACACAGCTGTGCTCAGGACCTTGGGTCAAGTAACTCAGACATCCATGCTATTGCTGGCAAGTAAGAGAATACTACCCCAGCTCTGTGGCCAAAATGAGGGTGCGTATAAGGCACCATGGCAACTTCTGCAACAGACATGCAATTTTGCATCATTAATTCTGCAATCCACCTGTATGTTGGACCCCATCTTTATGAGTACCTTGTAAGCACACATGTCCCATACTGTCAGCAATAGGGGTATAGCACTCTGACTAGAGTGATCTGGAACCTATAAGCTATAGTGGTTTCACACACATCATAATCTAACCACATTTCTCTTGGCACCAGAGATATGATCACAGGAGTGTGAACCTGGAATGTATACTAGGAGACAAGTGTGATCCTAGAATGTATCCCAGGAAACAAGGGAGATCAAGGGCACCGCAGAAGCTCTGATCAAGGAAGACCTCAGCTGCCCATACTGCTCTGCTGATACCCCCAACTTTGTCACTGGAAGCCACTGTTGTAGAAGCCAATGATGTCCTCCACAGAAATTAGTGCACTGAGACAGGCTGTTGTGCTGGAAGCTTGTCAATCACTCAGTCAGTATCCTCAATACCACCTAAACCTGTTAGCAAAGTAGAAGAGATGAGGTGGCTGTTCCACTAAATGTGAAGACCTCAGTGCGAGGCAGGAAGAAATAAGGAACACCAAGGGCTGGCATCCATCAAGGGAACTCACTTTCCAATAATAGAATCCCAGCAAACAGAAATCCACAGGTTTTCTAAAAAAATAATTTCAAAGTGATTGGTTCAGGGAAGCTCAGCTGGTTCCAAGAAACACAGGAGGACAATTTAGTTAGATAAGAAAAACAGGACATAAATAAACAAGTTCAACAGAAAGACAGAAATTTTACAAAGCCAAACAATTCTGGAGATGAAAAGTACAATCACTAACTTGAAAATGTAATTGAGAATATGAGAGCAGACCTGACCACGGAGAAGAGATGACTCTGAATGTGAAGCCCATGCATTTGAAAAGATCAGTCAGAGAAGGAAAAAGTTAAAAATAATTGAAAGAAATAAAGTATATGTGATTTATGGTATATAATCAAGTTCATATTCTTAAAAGATTTTACTTATTATTTTTATTTTATGTGTATTGCTTGGATGTATGTGAATGCACCTGTGGCATCTAATGTCCATGGAGATCAGAAGAGGGTGTCAGATACCCTGGAACTCTGGTTATGCATGGTTGTTAGCCACCATGTGGATGCTGGGATTCAAACCCAGGTCCTCTGTAAGAGCAGCCAGTGCTCTTAACCAGTGAGCCATCTCTTTAGCCCATCAAGTTCATATATTAAGAGTCATAAAATAAGAGAAAGAAACGGGCAGAAACAGTAACTAAAGAAACAATGGCTAAAAAGCCTCCAAATCTGCAGAAAGACAGGCACCTCCAAGTATACAATGTTTCAAACTCTCCAGTTCAGTTCAGTCCTAGGAAGTAGTAACAAAACAGTTTCTCATGGAAATGTCAAAAATGAAAGACAAAAATCTTGAAAAGAGAAAGGGAAAGGCAGTTCTTCATGAACAACAGAACCTCCTGAATGCTGTCAAGAGATGGCTCGAGGGCAGCAGGCTAGTTTCAAAGAACTGAAAGCAAAAGCATCCTACTACAATTATTATACCCAACAAAGCTGTCCTAAAGAAGTTAGGGGGGAAAGATAGTCCCAGAGAAAGAAAAGACATCTTCATCAGTGCTAGATATGCTTCAAAGAAATACTAAAGCAAGTTCTTGATACTGAAACTAAAGGACTCTAGTAATGTGAAGATGTGTGAAAGTCTGTAAACCTTACTGGTAAAAGTAAGAGTCAAAGGCAGACTACTCAGAATATGCAGTGCCAGAATAGTGCTATGTAAATTTCATGAAAATCTGCAAAGGACAGATATGAATACAATAATTTGTTGATGAATATTCAGTATGAATGATATATTTTGTGACATCAAACATTAAAATATGTGTTAGTGATATGAATTTTACTATATAAGATCAAAATCAAGCAATTATTAGGTGTTATATATAAGCTGCACCATAACCACAAAGCAAAACCCTATTGTAGAAGCATAAAAAGTAAAGAGCTGAGGCTGGAGAGATGGCTCAGTGGTTAAGAGCACAGGCTGCTCTTGCAGAGGATCCGGGCTTGATTTCCAAAACCCATATGGTAGCTAACAACCATCTGTAACTCCAGTTCCAGGGGATCCAACACCCTCTTCTGGTTTCAATAGGCTTTACACCATACAGGTGCACATACATACATGCAGGTAATACATTCATACACTAAAAATATATATATATTTTTTAAATAAATGAAAATTAAAATGTGAATATAAAGTAGATGGAGCTATACTTAAGTCAGACAAAATAATATTCAAGTAGAAAAATAAAAAAGAGCAAGATTATATAATATCAAGAATATTTAAATATATACATATAGATCTAACATTATAAACGTATGTAAAGCAAATATTAATATAACTGAAGGAAGAAAAAGGAATACAATAATAGCAAGAGACTTTAAAATACTACTTTCAAAAATAGCTAGGTATTTTAGATAGAAAACCAATGAAGGAAAGTTAAACTTGAATAATAACAATTCTATAGACCAAACCAATCTAACAAACAGGCATAAGTATTAAATATGATTACACTATTATTCTAGCAGATAAATGTATGCTGGGTGTTTATAAGTAGATATACATGTACACGCAAACATTATAATGATTTTTAGTAAAGATACTTCACACCAGTGTACTGTATATATACATGAATCCTTCCCCTTTTAATCCCAAAGAGAACATTATCCTGGCTGTAAGGAGCACAGGTTACATTTATCTGATTTTGCCTTACAGGGATACTTACAACCAATTGGTTAAGCCACAAAATTCTGTCTAAACACAATTTCAAAAATACATTTGGGCAAAAGTTTACATTTATACACTTCCTGTTCTTATTTGACTATAGACTGAAGATGAAAATCTGTTATATTTCACTTAATAAGGCAATTTTGTTTATGTTTTTAATTTTATGTTTAAAAGCAGACTTTATTTCCTCCTGAATTCTAAGACCTGTAGCAGGATATTAATGTATCAGTAAGTCTTTTGATAAAATATTTGCTTTTGTCAGGTTATCACACCCGGCAATCAGTTTGCTTCTTAATAAGGAGTTTTATCTTGAAACTACCAACTGTAATTTCCTGGAAAAGTGTTTTATCATAGGTCCATGTCATGTGAAATCAAAGAGGCAGTCTTAAAAGTGTCTGAAAAACAAAACTCATAACTTGGTTCTATGGGATGAGTGTACGGATCTATCTGAATAAAGTGACTCTAGACTGAAATATTTATTTCTATTTAAAATATATAATTATTCAGGCCAGCTGTGGCTACAGAGAGAACCTGTCTCAAAGGAAAAAAAAAAATACACTGATCTTAAGTAGGAAATAAAAGTCCTACTTCCTGAAGATAACATATGATCTAGATGGCTTCCTTTATATAAAATTGTCACAAGCAAAATTTTTGATCAAAGACACCATTAAGTGACCTAGTAATAATTATGTTTGAACAATAGTCCAAATGAGACTTGCAAAGGAGAACAAGCTTAAGGAATGAAGACGGAAGAAACAGTGGTCTGGATCAAGTGATGAGAGGGTAGAGTTCCTCAGACCTTCCCCGCCCACTGGCCAACAAAAACATGAGCATTTTCATGTGGATGTGGGTTCTAGGTCAAAATCTAACTTAAGGGCTGGGCTGTAGCTCAGTGGCTGAGGGCTCGCCTAACACGTGTGAAACTGGGTTTGATTACTAGCTGTGCCAGAGGTGGAAGGGTTGAAGGAAAGCCCCAGTACCAGAATTCAATGTCTTTTCTTTTTTTCCTCAAAGTTTTAGGACCATGGTTGTTAAATACAGTCCTTATCAATATTGAAAAATTATAAACATGATTAAATAAATCATAAAAGTGATAAACAATCAAAATATAAGTTTTCCACTACATTTTAACTTTATTAATGTTGCAGTGATTTTCATACTTATATTATCCATATGATAAAAACACTGTAATAAACAGCATGCTGTCAGGTATTTTTTTCCCAACTCCATGTTTAGTGACATTGTGTTGGCAGCTTGCACTCAACCATGGTAGAAGCAATTATGTGACCAAAATGAGCAAATGTTATAATTAGGTTCTTGTCTCCTTCTCACCTGGAGAGAGCCCTTTGCTAAACAGTCATTACTCTCACTCACAGCTGATATCATTTTTTAACAATGATCCCTGAGGTACTATAAAAATGTTTTCTTAGGTCTGTGAAGAAGCTCATGGGGATTTTAATTGGGATTGTAATGAATCTGTATATTACTTTGGGCAAAATGTCATTTTTATTATATTAATTTTTCTGATCCATGAGCATGGGAGGTCCTTCCATCTTTTGGTATCTTCTTCAATCGCCTTCTTCAGGGGTTTAAAATTTTCAATGTAGAGATTTTAGTGTCTTTAGTGAGGTTTGTTCCTAGATATTTTACTTTTTTGGAGGCTACTGTGAATGGGAAAGTCTCCTTGTATTCCTTCTCCAGTTGCTTGTTATTGGTATAAAGAAAGGCTACTGATTTTTCTAGGTTAATTTTGTATCCTGCCACTTTACTGAAACTGTTAATTGCTTCTAGAAGTTTTCTGGTGGAGTTTCTGGCATCTGTTAGGTAAACTATCATGTCATCTGCAAAAAAGGATAGTTTGACCTCCTCTTTTCCAATTAGTACACCTTTAATTTCCTTTTCTTGTCTTGTTGCTCTTGTGAGCATTTCAAGCACTATATTGATAAGGAGTGGGCATAGGTGGCAGCCTTGCTGCCTTCTTCATGATAGTGAAGAGCTGGAAGCAACCCAAGTGTCCCTCCACTGATGAGTGGATAAAGAAAATGTGGTATATCTACACAATGGAGTTCTATGTAGCAGTAAAGAATGATGACATTATGAACTTTGCAGGTAAATGGATGGAACTAGAAGCCATTATGCTAAGTGAAGTAACACAGTCCCAGAAAAAAACAAATGACAAATGATATCCCTCATTTGTGGATGCTAGCACCAAATCCCTAGTTGTAAGGCAAAGTGAGCAACTTTAATGTTATCTTTCTTTTTATCTGAAAGCAACTGTACAGTTAAAATGTGAGCAGGGTGTGGTGGTGCATGCCTTTAATCCTAGCACTTGGGAGGCAGATATGGGTGGATCTCTGTGAATTCAAGGCCAGCCTGGTCTACATAGTGAGTTCCAGGACAGCCAGAGCTACAGGGAGATCCTGTCTCAAAAAGACCAAAAAAAAAAAAGTGAATCCATTAATGGGCTCTAGAAATAACCTACCACTTATTTTCAGACTTTGTAATTTTGGTAGATGGGGGGAGGGTATGTATGCATATTTTAGAGGAATATAAAATTAAAGGGAAAAATGTGAATTCCTAAACATGTTTTGGAATTAACTTATAGTTTATTTTCAGTCGTCATAATTTTGATATATGTGTGACATATACATGTATATATATGCTTATTTTGGAGCAATACAAATTGAAGGAACAACAACAACAAAAGGACTGGGTCAACGAACTGACTGAAACAGTAAACTTCTGTCCAAAACAGTAAACCTCTACACAGAAAAACTTTAAAAAGACTGAAAAAAAAAGAAGACCTGTATGGCAGAACACATGAGCTCAGGTGGGGTGGGGGGCATGGAAGGTGTAATGAGACTAAATTACATTGAGAAATGTTGTATGAAATGCACAACTTTAATAAAAATATTTAAAAAATAATGTTTTCCTAACAATAATGTGTTCCATAGCAATAATGTTTCCCAATTTTTCTTAAATCTATTCACTCTAAATTTCAACTAATGTTACCAGTGAAGACAGGAAAAAGTGAGTTCTGCAAACTTCTCTTTGATCAGCTGTACAACAGCTGGATATAAAAGAATAATCAGGTAATATCTATCCTTCGCCAATCTGTACTCTTCCCCTATTGGCAGCTGAGTAAAAAATATAGAAACTTTGAAAGGTCATGCCAGTGAATAGGTAAATGGCAAGGTATCTAATCATTGAGGTCATAATATTTTATTAAATTCATAGAAAAAAATCCCACATATATTTTTAAACATCTACATATGCTTTCTCCCTCATAATATTAAAATATTTAAAAATGCTCTAAAGTGTCATATATGTATAGTATATAGACATCCTCAAATGCATATTATTCCTATGTTTCAAAAGGATTGTAAAATAACTACCTAAAGCTAATGGTAGTCATTTAAAACATCAGCATGGTTTAACAGAATACGATAGAGAATGCAAAGTTTAGGGTCCTCTTCAAGAATATAACAGAATGATTCTGAGGTCCCACCAGTTGCTGGTGAAGATTTCAGGAGGGTCACCAGAGCCAGTCAGTCTTAAACAATGATACCTCCAGAGTCCTTGAGAACAGGAGATGTTAGCCTTTGGTGCAATAGGAGGCTTGAACTTCAGAATAGGGTATCAAACTTTGGACAAAATTAGGACACTTTTAGGCATGCTTCCTTCAGATCTCTGGAAACATGCTATCACAACTCTGCTGAAGAGCAAGTCCCAGATGGATGCTCGCTAGACTAGAAGTCTGATTACTCAGCAGGAATAGGGTTGGAAAGAGGAAGGATATAGGAACATTCAGAGAGATCTTTGAATATAAGTTGACTACTGCCTTTTCCTACAAGCATCTGTCAGAAGTCAGTGGTGGAGCAGAGAGAAATGTAGGCTATACAGGACAGAGCACATGTGATTTGCTCTCCAGAAATTTTATACTTTTCATCTCCAATCCTAGGTAAATACTACTTTTTTCATCTTCTCTAGCTATATGACAAATGATTGTGTTGGATGAATAGTCACTATTCTGTACCATTTCTGTGTTTGGTATCATGCGTTCATTTAGGATGCAGAAAGATGCGAAAGATGTTGCTCCTAGCATAGTTATGGGGGGGGGGGGACTAGAAGAACCATGAACTTTTGATTGTATCAGGTTTTCTAAGAGCTGATATTAAAGGCAGCCAAATAAGCTAAAAATTAGAAGGGGCAGGTAACAGCAAAGAGATGAAGGCCTCACAAACCTGCAGCGCAGTGTGAGCAGACAAGGGAGCACATTGTGCAACGCATGCAGTTCAAAGCAGCCAGCTAATGTTTTGAAAAACTACAGAGGCCAGGCACTAGCGTGTCAGTGGGAAATACCGGGATCAGACCCGACAAAAGGGGAAGCTTTCAGGAGCCAACCATGAAAACCCAGGGGTGGTTGCAGGTGGGTTTCTATAGCAATACCAAAAATAAAATAGACATCTCCCGTTGCCCTGAAGAGGAACAGGAAACATCTCCTCAAGAGTAACGGCAAATACAAAGGACTTTGATGGTCACGAGGAGGAGGGGTGTTCTGGCTTCCTTTCTGTTGCTGTGATAAAGCAATCTGACCAAAATTATCTTAGGGAAGAGAAGGATTTATTTAGCTGTTCTCTCTAAGTCACAGTCCATCATTGAGGGAAGTCAAGGCAGGAACCTGAAGCAGAAACCATGGAGGATGCTGCTTACAGGCACATTCCAGTTCATGCTTAGCTAATTTATCTAACTCAGGACCACACAGCAGGGAATGGAACCACTCATAAGACATACCCGCAGGCCAATCTGATAAAGTCAATTATTCAATGAAGACTCCTTTTCCAAGTGATTCCAGGCTGGGTCAAATTGGCCATTAATGCTAGCTAGGATAAGAGGTAAGAATGACAAAAAGCTATAGACCCAGAAGGCTCCCTAAGCCTGAGGCTAGAGCAGACTCCAGCACCCCATTCAACTTGCCATCCCACTGCTTAGCATAAACCTTCAGGGGCTAGAAGATGTACTCTGTGGTGGCCTTGCCCAATACAGTGCTATTTACAGAAGGTAGTAGGGTGTGGGATAGCCCTCAGGTGACAACCTGAAATGACTGAAATTTATTATTTTTTTTATTTTTTGTCTTTTTGAGATGGTCTCCCTGTAGCCCCAGCTGTCTTGGAACTCACTCTGTAGACCAGGCTGGCCTTGAACTCACAAAGATCCACCTGCCTCTGCCTCCCAAGTGCTAGGATTAAAGGCGTGTGAAACTTTTTTTTTAATTTTTATTTATTCTTGTATGTGTATGAATGTACTGTCTGCATGTAGGTTTGTGCACCCATGTCATGCAATGCTGCGGAGGTCAGAAGAGGGCGTTGGATTCCCCTGGAACTGGAGTCAAAGACAGTTCTCAGCCGCCATGTGGGTGCTGGGGATTGAACCCCAATCCTCTGCAAGAGCAGTCGGCGCTCCTAACCAATAGGCCATCTCTCCAGCCCCATGAAACTTATTTTTAAAAAAAGAAGGAAGGGGGCTAGAGAGATAGCCTAGCGGTCAAGAGTACCGACTGCTCTTACAGAGGATCCGGGTTCGATCCCCAGCACCCACATGGCGGCTAAGAACCGTCTGTAACTCCAATTCCAGGAGAACTCCAGTTCCAGGGGAATCCGACACCCTCTTCTGACCTCCGCGGCATTGCACGACACGGGTGCACAAACCTGCATGCAGACAGTACATTCATACACATACAGAAATTAAAAAAAAAATTTTTTTTTTAATTTAAAAAAAAAAAAAGAAGAAGGTGAATGTCCACATGAATTATCTATTCCTGTACTATCTAAATAGAGAAAAACTATGAGCTATAAATTATCAAATTAACTTGTGAACTTTTCATTCATTCATTACAAGCACATTCACCTTTACTTTTTCTGTAAGATATAAATATTAAGATGAGAAATTAGCAGTTCTATATGTCCTGTGCAGTTCTGAGTCCCTTACTCTTCTATTCCAATATTACATGCAACAAAACCATGTCTAAAGCATGTTTTATCAAAAATATCCAAAGAAGCTGAAACCCACATGTGCTGAAAATTCTATTCACTCTTCCCCCTAGCCTGGTGATCCAACACAAGAGGCATACTTTATTCGGAGGATAAATACTATTTACATTAGATTCTATCATTCTTTTATATAGAACTCAAAGCACACAGGTTTAGTACAAGCTTTGCATAGCAGCAAAAAACTGAGCCAGGGTCACATAGAACAGACATGACAATAGAAGAACACAGGATTTTAAGGGTGAAAAATATTGAAGATAAAAGGTTTTTAAGAATGTGAATTGTGGTACAGTGGTAAAGCGGAACATACTAAGTCTGAAAGGAGGCAACGATTTTGTAAAGGCAAGAAGCAGCCAGGCACAGTGGCACATACTTTTAATTCCAGCATGCTGGGGGCTGAGACACGTGGACTTCTGTGACTCTGAGGCCTGCCTGATGGACCTAGTAAGACTCTTTTAAAAAAGCATGGCGCGTGGTAGTGCACGCCTTTAATCCTAGCACTTGGGAGGTAGAGGCAGGCGGATCTTTGTGAGTTCAAGGCCAGCCTGGTCTACAAAGTGAGTTCCAGGACAGCTGGGGCTACAGGGACCCTGTCTCGAAAAGACCAAAAAAAAAAAAAAAAAGCACGGTGCCAACCAAAGGTCCTTCTGAGGTAGGACTGACAGGACTCCTGCTGTGATTCTATGCAGGGACAGAGAGGAAATGTGTGCCATAACATTAAAGTTCCAACCTTAAGAGAATCAATGGCTATTGATTTCTATATTTTCCAAAATGCAGGAAATACAAGCGTGACAGAGGATGGCAACCTGCTCATGTGTACCTCACGTCCTGCTTACAGACAGTGTCCATCCACTCCCCTAAGCCAGGAACACGCACACATTTGAATTTGGGGACAGCATACACATGTGGCTGTCTTGCTTCTCTGGGCATTCACTTTGATCTTCCTCAGTTTATCCATGGTTTCTTCAGGGTCTTCTGCTTTGAAGATGCTAGCCCTTCCCTTCTCCCTTCTTCCTTCCCTTCCTCTCTCCTCCCTTCTCTCTTTCCCTTTCTTCCTCTCTTCTCTTCTTTGCACCTCCCTTCTATTCCATGTTCACTCTCTAGATCTCCCATCTCCTATAATGAGATCACGTATAATGAATTCGAATGTATCTCTAGCCAAATGTCTTTTCTGACCCATAGACCATTTACGCTCTTCACATTTATGCTTGGCTACCTCATTAGCTTCTCAAACTCAGGCAATTCATGACTCAGCTTTCTTTTCCTTTTGTCTTTCTTCCTCTAAGAAACAGTAGCACACTATCTGCCAATTTGCATAAACCTCAGTACCATATTTTATAGTTAAAAGATCATATATATGCTGATAAACTCAAACTGCACCGCCAGTCAAGAAGTCTTCTCTTAACATCAAGCATGTCTCCTTGATATTTCCACTTGATTACCTCATTCTAATACAATTCTCAGTTCCCCAGTCTTCTCTTCACTCTTCTCATCCTAGTGAACACCCTCTTCCTCCTCCCCTTCCTCACTCCACCTCATCTACTTCCCAATTCTATTCTAAATTCATCATTGCTGATAGCCTAGATAAACCATCATTAACTCTTGCTTAGACTATTAAAGGAAACTGATAGAAGATCCTATATCTACTGTCTGGTAATCAACCCATACCAAAAAGAGTTTAAAAAATATAGATATCAGGGGCTGGAGAGATGGTTCAGTGGTTAAGAGCACTGGTTGCTCTTGCAGAGGAACCTGGTTCAATTCATAACACCATGGCTGATAACCTCCATGGGAATTGCACAACACAGGTGCACCTACCTGCATGCAGGCAATATACTCATATACCTAAAATAATAAAAGGAATAAAAATGTAGATGTCATCATATTATTTACTGGTATAAAAGTATCCAGTGTTTCTCCAGTATGATAAATAATTTAAGTATTCAGTAGAGCATATCATGTGCTGTTGGCACTTAACCAACTCTCCCACCTCATATTGGTCTCTTTCCCCCACCGCACCCCCCCCATTACTATATTTCAGCTTCATTGGCAAGCTTCTTGTTCCCTCATGACTTAGAAACTTTATGGTCCCTTTGCCAGGAATACTGCTTTACCAAATACCTCCCCAGATGATGGCCTCATCCTTTAGGCCCTATCTTCTATACTGTCACCCTGCCAACTAGGATAGATGTGTCTGCCAGTCAGTTTTCCTTTATGATTCTATCAAACTTGTAACTAATGACATAATTTTACAACTGAGTAGTTATTTACTAACTGTTTCACCAAAGTATAATTCTCACTATAAAGAAAAACATAGTTGCTTCATTTTACTTTTGTGTACCATGAATCTCTTTTATTTCTGCTATTGGTAATGGAGAGTATCATATCAATTGGTACTTGTTAAAAAGCATGAATGAACAAATCAGTTGCACAATGGGTGCTTTCCTGAGATCTGACATTTTAGGTCTGACTTATCACTCAGCCTATGAAGTTGACCTTACAGAAGTGAGCTTTTCAAAAATGGCTCATTTTCAACTTCAGATGCTTGATAAGAATATATATTTATCTTATCCAAAACCCACCTCTCTCCAAGTGGTCTAATATAGAGAATAAGTTTCTGTGAGGTGCACAACTCTAAGTGACACATCTACAATGCAACCTCTAGACCTAAGGCTCAGGGAATTTAGTGGGAAAAGGGCCAGAAAAAATATGAATGAATCTCTAAACTCTCACTAGTGAAGATTCCTCATGCAAGATATGCTGATTAACCCAGTGTTCTGGTTTGTCTTCAATTGCTTTGACAAAACACTCTGACCAAAACAAACTTGGGGAGGAAAGGGTTTATTTGGCTAATATCTCCCAGGTCACAGGGAGCCCGAGGTAGGAACTCAGGGCAGGAACCTGGAGGCAGGAGCTGAAGCACAGACCATGGAGGAAAGCTGCTTACAGGCTTGGTCCCCTGGCCTATGCTCAGCCTGCTTTTTTATACAATACATAATAACCTGCCTAGGGTGGCATGACCCACAGTGGGCTGGGCTCTTCCACATCAGTCAACAATCAAGAAAATGCCCCACAGACACAGCCACAGCCAGTCCAATGGATACAATTCTCCAATTGATGCTCCCTAAACCCAGGTGTGTCAAATTGACACTAACACTATCCAGCACAATTGACCCCTTGTCAACTTGACACACAAAACACATCACTATTAACCTATAATCTGTTCATTTGTTGACCATAAGATATGATGTTGAGATTAATATTACAACCTAAGAGAGTATGACCTCAAAAGCCCCACAGTCCTTGAAAATTCTATATACTTAAAAGTTCATAGTCTTGGCATCCTGAGATAGAGTCTGGAGAGTACCTAGTATTCTGCCAGCTTCGGGTGTGGAGGTGGGGTGGGGAGGGAGTTCATACTCTTAAAAGCCTCTTAACTGTGGGCTTCTGTAAAATCCAAAACAAGTACTGTCTTATTTTTTTCTTAATTTTTTTATTGAACTTTTGCTCATTTCATACATTTCTTAACCAAATTTAGACCCATTATCCCCTCCCTTGCCCCCCACCTTGCCAGAGCTCATGCATTCTACCATACGTGTCTTTCATTTTTTTTTTCTCAGTCTTTTTAAAATTTTTCAATGCAGAAGTTTACTGTTTGGGGCAAAATTTTACTGTCAGTTCTTTGACCCAGTCTTTTTTGTTGTTGTTGTTCCTTTCAATTTGTATTGCTTCAAAGCATGCATACGTGCATGTCACACACTTACTAAAATGATGATGTCTGAAAATAAACTATAGGATAACTCCAAAACATGTTTAGGGGATTGACATTTTGACAGTGCTGTCTTATCTTAGAGGGCAGAATCGGCAAACCTGAGCAGAACCCAAGTCTAGCAAAGCAAAGTATCTCAAGTCTGGGCATCTGGGATTTACTCACGATCTTCTGGGCTCCAAACGGTTTCCGCAGCTCCCCATCTCTGACTCTGCCATCCACAGCACACACAGCTCATCTCGCAGGCCCAGGCCAGCTCCATTCCACACCTGCTGCTCTTGGTGGTCATCCCATGGTCTGGGAATTTCTAAAAGGCTGGGGCTTCCACTGAAACTGAGGACGCACCTTCACCAGAGGGCTCTTCTGACCTCTCCTGGAGAAAAGCCTCAGCTTCTCTTCACGGCCCCTGCAGTCCTGGGGTCTTCACTGCAACCAAGGTGCACTTCTACCAGTGGTCTTTCCTGGACTCTCACAGCACCAGGCCTCAGCTGCTCTCTGACCCCTTCATGCTTTCAACACCAGAATCTCTCCAGCCCCAGGAGACTCTTAAACATTACCAGGTCCTGCTTCCAGCTTGAGATGGAGGCTCCAGCCCCCAACTTGGGGAGGAATGGGTTTATTCATCTTATATCTCCCAGGTCACAGTTCATCACTTAGAGAGCACAAGATAGGAACTCAGGGCAGGAACCAGGAGGCAGGAGCTGAAGCACAGGCTATGAATGCTTCCTACTGGCTTACTCCCCTGGCCCATGCTCAGTCTGCTTTCTTATATAGCCAGAATAACCTGCCAGGGGTGACACTACTCAGAGAGGGCTGGGCCCTTCCATATCATAACTTAACAATTAAGAAAATACCCCACAGCCATGGCCACAGGCTAGACCAATGGAGGCAGTTCTCCAATTCTGTCTCCCTCAACCCAGGTGTGTCGGTTTGATGCTAAAGCCTTCTAGGACACCCAGAAACCTACAAATGGCCAAGTGCTAAGACTAAGAGATTCCAGAGTGCTTTCCCCTGAACAGTACACTTATATTCAAATGTCTGCCACCCAAGGCTTGGGGACCATGGTGGAAGAGGAAATAGAAAGACTGTAAGAGCCAGAGGTGGTACATGACCATAGGGAATAAAGTTTTTCAGACAGCTGGTCAGTTATTCTTATGAACTCATGCAAATGGTAAGAGCATGTACAAGACCTATTCATGCTCAAACCAGACTCTTAGCCAAGGAACTGTTGACAGCTGTTAACTGCTGGGAGAAGGAGAGTCATTATTCTTTAAGGGTGTGACACTTGTTAGGTAACCAGCCTCCAGTGGATGGTCCTACACCAGAGGACATTTGAGGACAGGGACTTAACTCAATAGGCAGGCTTTGTATATATGACAGAGTGCATGGAATCTGCACATAGGAAATGGGGTCTAAATACAATCAAAATACATTGTATAAAATTTGCAAGACTTCAATTAAAAATGTACAAACAGGCCCGGCGTTGTGGCGCTCGGGAGGCAGAGGCAGGCGGATCTTTGTGAGTTCAAGGCCAGCCTGGTCTACAGAGTGAGTTCCAGGACATCTGGGACTACAGGGAGACCCTGTCTCGAAAAGACCAAAAAAAAAAAATAAAGAAAGAAAGAAAGAAAAAAAAAATGTACAAACAGGCATATCAAATTTTAAACAGTCACCTCTCAGGGTCTTTGTCTTTTGATTTTGCCTCCCTGTCTCGCCAAATTTTTTAATGTTAACCTCTCAAAAGTTACAATCTGCTGCATCTTTATGCCCAAATTGATTTATCCTTTTAAAATTTTTATATATTATTTGTTATTGAGGTGTTTGTGTGTGTGTGTGTGTGTGTGTGTGTGTGTACAGGAGTGTACATGCTACAGCTGAATGTGGAAGTTGGAAGACAAGTGTCACCATTTGCAGAGTCAATAATCTCTTCCACAGTGGGGTCCAGGGTTCAAACTCAGGTCAGCAGGCTTGAGAGACAAATGCTTTTACCCACTGTGCCAGCACACTGGCCCGGATTTATTCTTAACGGGAAACATTCTCTGACTGCACTCATTGCTGTGCTTGAGCTCCTTGAATTCTCTGTTGTCATAGATACCCATTGAGCGTTAGCCTACCACAGGGCCTGATTGGCCACTACCAGCCATAACTCTGGCTGCTACTTCTGTTTCCAATACACATAGCTTAAAATATTGCTTAAAAGTAGAGGATATTCTTTAAGAGAAATTAAGGCATATTTTTTCTCCTTGTTGCCAAATATATCTTCCTAATTTTCCCAGTCAGTTTTAAGGACAGAAAGCAGTCTATGCAGTAATGGAGAACATAATTTCAGTATTTACGCTCTGGGCTTTAGTGTCACATTGTATAGTTACAGCTTGTCTAAAGATCAAACCGTGTAAGCTTCAGTCAAGAAACAAATTGAATGACAGCAATGTCTTCTACATCAGAGGAATATTGTGCAGACTGATTAAATGAAAAGTCATTCGTAGTATAGAGCCGCTGGATAGAGGATAGCTTGAGTTGCTGGTTACTGTTGCCAAAGTCCTGGCAAGGAGGTACCATGCTGCCCACACATCTTGCACGCATCCAGCACAGGGCTCACATGACACAGCTTTACAGGGCTGCTGGTTTTGGATTAGTTGGTGAATTCTGCCAGATCTGCTGAGTCGTCTTGTTTTTCAAGTCTTAATGACTCGGAAAATATTATTTCCCACTAGGAGAGCCATGTGTAGAAACACAAGATAACTTTCTGCCAAAAAAATGAAGCAGACGTCTTATTAAAACTCTTACTGAGGGGCTGGAGAGATGACCTAGTGGTTAAGAGCGCCAACTGCTCTTGCAGAGAACCCAGGTTCGATTCCTAACACCCACATGGTGGCTGAGAACCGTCTTTAACTCCAGGTCCAGGGGAATCCGACACCCTCTTCTGACCTCCGTGGCATTGCACAACATGCGTGCACAAACCTACATGCAGACAGTACATTCATACACATACAAAATTTAAAAAATAATAAATTAAATAAAAACTCTTACTGGTTTTCTGTGAATTTTTCATTACTTCTTTAATACTGAAAATGTAATACACACACATACACACACACACACATGCACACACACACACACACACTAACAAAAACCTAAACCAAATCAACCAACCAACCAACTAAAAAAAAAAAAAGAAATGCTCTCTTCACCAGGGATTAAAGTAATTTTTTTTTTTCTTTTTGGTCTTTTCAAGACAGGGTCTCTCTGTAGCCCCAGCTGTCCTGGAACTCACCTTGTAAACCAGGCTGGACTTGAACTCAAAAAGATCCGCCTGTCTTAAACTCAGAATTGGTATTCAGTATTTTAATGGCCTATGCCTGTGAACACTTGGTTCCTAGCTACTGGTCTTTTGGGAAAGACTGAAGAAACTTTGGTAGTCAGCCTGGGGAGAGGAAGTGGTCACTGGGGTTGGCCTTGAGGCTTCATAGCCCAGTGCTACTTCCTGACCTGTCTGTGCTTCCTGTTGTGCCCAGTTGTAAGGAGCTGGTGAGCTGAGCTGCACACTCCTGTCATCAAAGAGCATGCCATACTCTTCTCTCCATGATGGGTGACATCCCCTCAGACTATGAGCCCAAATAAATCCTTTCCCCTTAAATAGCTTCCTGTCTCGTGGGTAACATGGCAACAAGAAAAGAAACCTATACAATAGTGAATATAATATCACCCCAAACGGTGATACAGGTAGTCTTAGTGAAGATTCTACAAAATCATAGATCTGATTTATATCTGCATAGTTAACCATTCAATGATAGATTTTATGAACATGCATATCCATTATTTATATATGTGTGTGTGTGTTAAATAATAAATTTAACTACAGATGAAAGATTTTATTATGTATACATTATCAAACAATAATAAATTATAGACTTTCTGATTTATTTCTGCCAGGCATTAAATTATTTATTAAATTATTTATTAAACCCAGTGTTTCCAATACATTTCTAATAACATGCTTACCTGAAGGAAAGCTCCAACAATCTAAGACCCTTATACACTCATTTAACTTACTGATGTCCATGTATAACTTTGAGTACTTATATAATAAATTAGAACAAGGCTTATATGAACGTTCACACTGGTTTCAGCTTCCGTATAGAAAGTACTATGAATGGAACACGGATTCACACTCCTGCCAGAATCGTCTGGCAGCAAGGTGTTTGTTTAGCTTTCGATGGCCTGATAAATGTCCCAAGTATAGGGTGCCTTTCTGAGTGATATTTTTGATAGATATTTCTTCTATAGCTGTGTGGAATTACACATTGTTTTTTTTTTTATCCTCTTCCAATGTTATAGATAAAATTCTTTGAAGAAGTAGATTCTCAGTGGAGGACAGGACAGATGTTAAAAATGACAACTGTTTCTACCATGAAAAAGAATTAAGTACACAGTGTATAAAACAAAGGACAGTGTATGGGGCCATTCCAGTCATGGTATTCCACCCACCCGACTGGTGAACCGTCTCACAGTTACCAACTTCTTACTGGAACATCTTTTCACCTGGCTTCTGGAAGGAAACTTTCCTCTTTGGCCATTTGTTTTCTGCCTATAGTAATTAAAATATTTCTGGTTTTGTCATCTTTTTTTTTTTTTGGTCTTTTTGAGACAGGGTCCCCCTGTAGCCCCAGCTGTTCTGGAACTCACTCTGTAGACCAGGCTAGCCTTGAACTCACAGAGATCTGCCTGCCTCTGCCTCCCAAGTGCTAGGATTAAAGATGTGCGCCACCACGCCCAGCTAAATTTGTCATCTTTTAAAGACTGAAGGGAAAGAAATCTCTTTTGCTTATTTTACTGCCAAGTCTAATAACTTGATTTATCATGTACAATGGATCCAAACTTACAACTCCTCAACCCACTTATATACTTTCCATTTGTACCTAGGCAACTAATGATGTCTTCAACTCAGACAGACCATGGTTAAACTTGCATTTCTTCTAAAATGTGATCTACTCCCAGTCTTCCTCACTGCAGTTCAAGACACCAATCTACAGTAACCTGCTCTCCTCTATATACCATGCTTTACATTTTTCTCTTAATTTTTATAGACTGTAGACCATTGCTCTATAGTTGGAAAAATATTTTTCATTCTTTCTCTTCTACTCCCATAACCTAGTCCAAGACCTCATCCTCCTTTGCAGTGCTTATTGGAAGGACCTTCTATGGAATTTCCTTCCCACTAAACCCCTAACATAGTGTAGCACCTATTACGTATTGTTAGTGCCAGTGTCGTTATTTACTGGTTTAAAATTGTCATCGTGGGGCTGGAGAGATGGCCTAGCGGATAAGAGCACCAACTGCTCTTGCAGAGGACCCGGGTTCGATCCCCAGCACCCACATGGCGGCTGAGAACCGTCTGTAACTCCAATTCCAGGAGAACTCCAGTTCCAGGGGAACCCGAGACCCTCTTCTGACCTCCGTGGCATTGCACGACACGGGTCCACAGACCTGCAGGCAGACAGTACATTCATACACATAAATGAATGAAATAAATAAAATAAAAACTAAAATTGTCATCGCATTTAGTGCAGTATGGATGCTATTTTATGTCAGCAGACTTCAGCAGTTCCTGCATCATCAGAGGCTGCTCTTTTGGTCTAGAACATTTCCTCCTGGCCTCTTTTCTCTGTATTAGTTACTTCCTGTTGCTGGGCTAAAACATCATAACCAAGGCCACTTATAGAAGGAAGAGGTTATTTAGCTTATGATTCCAGAGGGACAGGAGTCCATCATGGTGGGGGAACATGAAAGGAGGCAGGCATGGCGGTCAGAGCAGAAATTTGAACCTTTACATCTCCAAGCAGGCACAGGAAGCAGAGAGAAAAACTGGAAATGGGACCTGACTATCTACTCTCAAAGTCAGACCCCGTCAATCCCTTCCTCCATCACACCACACCTCCCAAAGGTTCAGTGACCCTCATCAAATAGCAGCACCAAATAGGGAGCAATCACTCAAATGCCTGGAGCCTGTGGTGGACATTCTCACTGAAACCACCACAACTGCCTTTACATAAACATTGAGGTTGCTGCTACTCAGTCTTTGCTTCCTCCAGAAAACCTCCCCCCTCACCACACTCCAACTGCTTCTCTTCCAGGGTATGCTATTTGCACTGTGATTCATTCTTATGATATCTGGACTACTGGATGACAGTTAAAATAATTTTGCTTAAAGGCTTACTCATGTGAAGGCTTATTTAATGCCTGCCTCTTCTGACAGCAGGATCTGACTTCTTTCCCTGTCTCTACTGCTTATTGTGTTTGACACAGAGAGGGTACTAACATCTTTTCTGCTTTCATAGATGCGTGAATCAGCTGGATGAGCTATGACTGCACTGTCTACTAATAGAATCTCATTCTTTAAGATAGGAAATTGTCAACTCTGGTGGGTAAGGTATGAGCTGTTTCTAAATAAATAGTTTCTATTCAACTTCAGACCTTAGCTATGGATGTTTACACGATCTTTTCTCTCCCAGTTGTTTTTACCCTGAGGTCCTTGCCTCTTTGGCATGCCATACCTGATCCATCTTTAATTCTGCTTTGACCCTGGTGCACAGCGCTTTGATCTCTTGGGCCTGCCCTGCATAACCTGCTCTGAAGCTGTGTGCCATCGCATCGTCACTTAAGTGAAAACGGCTCACTTTCTCCATGGGTCCACTTAATTCTGTCGCTCTTGAAATTATTCTTCTCCAGGGTTCTCACCCAGCATCTTGACCTAAGACAGAACACTCACCAGCTAGTATTGATTCTAGTTCATTCTAGCTTGGGTCTTCATTCTGCTTCCTCTGGGGAGGTCTACTTCAACACAAGAGCCTCTTCCTTGCCAACCCCTGTTGTTCTAGTTACAGAATTTGCAAGCTTTAGTGTGAGCACAGACCACTTGAATTTTTTTCAAAGCACAGATCCCTAGACTCCATGTCTAGAGATTTTGATATGGAAATCTGACTACCAGCCCTCAAACTTACTTTTCTAGAAAACTCACTGGGAAGTTTCATTGTGGAATGCGCTCCTTTAATGACTTGAGACAAGCTTGTTGAAATCTGGTGGAAAGCTGTGGTTTTAAAAACACCACAATTGCTTTAGATTTTCTCAGAGCTGATAAACATGATCCAACCTATTTCTCTGTTCTTGATTAAGCTGTCAGATTCCTTTTATAATACATAAGCCCCCTCTTATAAATCTTTCCATGTAAAACATGACTGCTTACATTTTCCACTATATTTCAAAGCATAATAATATTTTGTCATGTGTCAGTAATCATGGTGAATTGTTTTTCATTAGGGTTAGATGTGCATTTTAATGAGGAAATGTATAATAACAATTTCAGTGTAGCAGCCCAGGTTTTCTCCTTTGTGTGGCATTTATTAGCTATAAATTCATTTTATTCTTCTTTCAAATTAGAAACATAATCAATATATTTATAAAATCTATCTTATTTGAGTGTTGTGATTGGCTAAATGAATTAAATTAAAAATTCTAGCTTGCTCTCTGCTATAAGAATACCCCAAACTTCCCGGGAGAGTGGCACATGCCTGTAATCCCAGCTGCTTGGGAGGCTGAGGCAGGAGAGTGTCTGATAAGTTCAAAACTAATCTGAGCTCCGGGTGGTGTGAATGCTTGCAACAGTCATGAGTGAGTGTGGGCCTGCCTCTTAAAAAAATACCCCAGGGACTAGAGAGATGGCCTAGCGGTTAAGAGGGACGACCGCTCTTACAGAGGACCTGGGTTCGATCCCCAGCACCCACATGGCGGCCGAGAACCGTCTGAAACTCCAATTCCAGGAGAACTCCAGTTCCAGGGGAATCCGAGACCCTCTTCTGACCTCCGCAGCATTGCATGACACGGGTGCACAGACTTGCGTGCAGACAGTACATTCATATACATACATAAATAAATAAAAATTAATAAAAAAATTTTTAAATACCCCAAACTATTAACCATTATTGCACAGAAACCATGAAACATGGCCACTGTGTCTTATGCTTCTGTCTACTGTTTTGCATGCAGCAAAAGTCTGGCATAAATAGATGTGGGTAATGGGGCTGGAGAGATGGCTCAGTGGTTAAGAGCACCAACTGCTCTTGCAAAGGGCCCGGGTTTGATTCCCAGCACCCACACAGTGGCTAAGAACTGTCTTTAACTCCAGTTCCAGGGGAATCCAGTGCCCTCTTCTGACCTCCATGGCACTGCATGACACGGGTGCACCAACCTACATGCAGACAGTACACTCATACACATAAAAAGTAATAAATTAAAAAAAAATAGATGTGGCCAGGGGTGGTGGTGCACGACTTTAATCCTAGCACTTGGGAGGCAGAGGCAGGTGAATCTTTGTGAGTTCAAGGCCAGCCTGGTCTACAGAGTGAGTTCCAGGACAGCTGGGGCTACAGGGAGACCCTGTCTTGAAAAGACCAAAAAAAAAAATAAAAAAAACAATAGATGTGGGTAAAATCCTAAAGTTTCAGCACTTAATGGATGCCATAAAAGTAATAAATATAGGAATTTCATAATCACTATGGTTTCATCACAGTTTTCCAGAAAACCAACAGTAGTAGAACATTCATCAATATGTGTTCATAGCAAATAAAACATATATATATATATATATATATATATATAGAGAGAGAGAGAGAGAGAGAGAGGCACAAAGTGAATGAATGAATGAATAAATTAATATATAGATTCAAAAGGCTGTTGTGACCCAAATCCAGTCTTCTCTTCTTCCCTCAGAGACTGGGTTTTAGGATTCAGTTCCATCACTTTGATAAGCCTGGTCCAGTCACCCCTGTGCACCAACCTGTGGGGGCCACAGTCTTCCTTCCTTGCTCTCAGCCAGCACACCTGTCCTGTCCTGCATCTCCTTGTCACCCCTCATACAGCCCACAGTGTCTCTGCTTCTTTAGGAAGTTCTGACTGTGGCCACTTTTCTGGCTTGATAGTTCTGTCCCTTTCTAAAGATTTTTCAGCACTCAAGAAATGTTTGTTAAAAGTAACAAATAAATAATAACTTTGTTAGATTGTACTTCAGCAAAAAGTTCAAATAACAACTTCAACGATGTTATAAAATATAATTCTCTTCATCAGAAGGAATATCATTTCAAAGATGTGACTCATTAAGAATTTCCCATTACATGACATGATTTACTTAAAGATCCACAATATTTAATAAATAAGATACATAATATTTTGGCCATATGTCACCTGGGTAAAATTCCAGGGAGGCATATCTCTAATGACAGTATTATTAGTCCAGTTTCATTTAAGTTATATATTTTCTCACCACCAATTTAAGGAAAAGAAAGGAAAGTTATTCATTTTCCAATTCAAGGGGCAGGTTATAAAACAGCAGGAACTCGGGCAATTCAGCAGCCTATCTGTCTGGAGAGGAATAAAACCATTGTCCACTCTGTACTGGCTGGCACAGCTCTTCCCCAACAATCCCCCATTTAGATATAAAAACAAACTGGCCTTTGTGCTTTGTTTATGCTGTCGCCACAGCATCACTCTGAAAGCACTTCAGAAATACAAAAATACTGTCGCTCTCTCTTACAAACATAACTAAAACCTATTCACTCAAAATTATGGTCAAAGAGCCTGGGTATCTGAGTTCGTTATCTTACTGTGTGGCCACCACCGAGATATTGAACTAAAATTCTCACTTTCTCATAAGCCTGAAGATTTTCTGTTTTTTCTGCACATCTGAGTAAAATCCTCAATTATGAAGTCCTTACCAGAAAGATGATACTAATTTACTCATAGAAAAGTACTCACAAGCCACCTGAGTTATTTCCATTTTTGATCAAAAGGGAAGGGTTTAAACAAACGGCTGCTATAACAACACTTTATGGGCTTGTGTTAAAAATAGGTACCAGACTCAGAGGAGTCAGAAATAACAGAATTCTACAGAGATTACTTCTCCCTGAAGAGCTGAGGAAGAACATTAGGAGCCCTTTCATTCAATTGAGTGAGGGAAGAAGAATAGACATTTTCCAGGTGTCAGACAGGGGTGTTATACCAGGAAGAGGAGGCCAAGCCTGGAAGCAGTGGGGACCGTCACAGCTCTGAAGAATGTTAGCACAAGGCATCAATTGGTGATAGAGAAAGGCAAGGCATTAATTTCTACCATATAAAATTTCAAATTTTTAAATATTTACTTACAAATTCACAAAGGAATAACACCACTTCCTAAAGATCTATATGAAACTACTTTGCCAATGGTTATGACCTATTTAGTTATAAACCATAACTAAATATGGGATAAATAATTGTAAATCAAGACATGAAATATAAGATAAAAGATTTAAATAGGGATAAAAAGTCACAGAGAAATGCTTGAATAGTACCTTGTCCCTATATCTATGAGGTGAGCCTCAATCCCCAACTCCGTATGTATCTGTAAGTTTAGCCCTTAGGTTTGAAAGGATTTTTCTTCATTGCCTTCTTTAATGCATTAATTCTCTATTGTTACATATCTGAAATTGTTCTATCTCGAGCAGAAGAAGAGAAAGAAAAATGAATGTGTGAAATATTGAAGTGGTAATCTGGGTGAGTACAGTAAAAGGATTCAGATAATAAACCACATCAGGAAATAACACAAAACATGAGCTGAACAAGATCAGAGATCAGTGCAACAACTTTAAAGTGTATTTTTAGGTTAAAAAAAAATTAGGGGCTGGAGAGATGGCCTAGCAGTTAAGAGCACTGACTGCTCTTGCAGAGGACTGGGGTTCAATCCCCAGCACCCACATGGTGGCTGAGAACCGTCTTTAACTCCAGTTCCAGGGGAATCCGACACCCTCTTCTGACCTCCGCAGCATTGCACGACACGGGTGCACAAACCTGCAAGCAGACAGACAGTACATTCATATACATACGAAAATAAATAAATGAATAAATAAATAAATAAATAAACAATTAGTAAACTAAATACATATTTTCTCTGCCAGTGTGTTTATATAATTCTAAAATTGTCACCAAAGCACTGAAATGGGTACCAAATTATTACCTCTAATTGGGATAAGTAATAAAACCATTGTAACATTACAAAGTAAAATATTTGAGGAAAATGTTCTTTCCACAGATGCCTAGGAAACCCAGGGTTATGTCTAACAATAAATCAGGGGTGCCATGGAGCTGTCCGCTGTTGAGAATAAAAGCCTAACTCTTCAGTGTTACAAAGGGACCTCCCTGAAGTCTGAGCTAAAGTCATTATTAGGAAACAGGCCGAACGAGTTGTTTGGGATCTTCCATCATGCAAGGAATTTTAAGAAGGGCCTCAGAAAGAGAGGTGAAAAAGAATTTATGGAGAATTAGGAGAAAATGTCAGGGCCCTATTTCCTCTTTGGTTGGTAGTAGAGAAAGAAGAGATGGAAAGAAAGCACCCCCCGACACCCCCCCCCCGCCAACCCTGGTTTAGAATCCTGTTAGTAATAGGCATTGGCACTCTCTTCTAGCCTGCAGGTTACTGGGAAACAGAATCTCAGGTATCTCAGGTATGTGCAGTGCGGCCTGGACAGCAGCCAGACAGCAAAGGGTCTGGAGAAGGAGCCGAGCGAGCGAAGCCCCACTGGCTTCTGTGGACCTACACAGGGAGGAGAACTACTAGCTCCTGTTCGTGCAGGTAGTCCACAGATGTGGGAAGCTGTTATTGAGGGCTCGAGTCGTCTAAGGCTTCTCCTGGTAGAATGAAGGGATGGTGTCACAGAAGTGGGCAAAAGCTTGTTCTGGTTAAGTGGAGATCATGATCTCATCAGTTTGAGGCAGCCCTGACAGGGAGCAGTGGGAAGATTCATTGGCTCCCAAACTTCATCTGAGTTCCCTTTGAAGCAGCCGTGGGCATCGCTGCCTATGACGAATGTGATAAGCCAAGTGGGTGGGGCCTAGGCAACCTTTAACGTCCTAGAATTGTCATCTGGAAACTGGGTAAGGATCGTGACACCTTTTCTGTTCTGCAAATGTCACATTAGCTTCCCCAGAAGCTTCGTGTTCTGTTCGGCTGGCGTATATGACATTTGTGGTTTTCCTAAAGGAATGATGGAATTTCAATCAGAATTGATGTCAAGTATGATCTCTTCTACTCCATGTTCATAACTTTTATTCATTTGAGCTCAGTGGTATAATTGTAAGGCTTGTAACTTTTTCTGACATCCAAAGTCTTAGCTACTGGTTTCAATAAAGCAAATTGTTATTATATTTAACCTCATGTTTTGTTGGCATTCTCTAGAATATGCTTTGAGTTATCATTTTCATTTGTATATATCTAGAACCACACTCTGATACCAAACCTAATAAAAATAATATATAAATATAATCAATGGTAATAAGTAAAGAAGAAAATATTCTCAGAAAAAAGGAATCATGACAATTGTCTGGGTCAAAGGATAGTTTGATATTAGGAATCTAGTCATTGTTCTAGCATTGTAGTAAGGAGAGTTTCCATGTGCACCGTGAGAGAAGAGAGAAAAGGGATGCTGAAAGGGGAAGCTGAGTGCAGAGGGCCTCGTGCTACTTTGTCCCTTCCAGGGGAAGTGCACTATGGAGAGAAATGGAGAGAAAGCACCCATGATGCTGGGACACAAGCCCTGCACAGCATGGAAGTATGAACCTAAACAAAATACTACATTTACATAAGTCATGGATCAATGACGTATCAAGGTTTGATGGAAAGAGGAATTTTAACAATCAAGTACCAAGGATGTAAATCCAAAAAGTAAGAATCGTTCTTGTTAAAGAACATACCCTAGGGAAATATCTAGAAATAGAAGAATTGTGTATCGATGATAAAAAATTATTTTAAGTTAAGCAACAGAAAAAAATGTGTAACAATCAGGAAAGTGGCCAAATATAACATTAAAATAATATTTTTGAAGAATTTGACTTCAAAATGTTCAGACTTCAACACACGATGAAGAGGGAACATTGAATATTAAATTTTATGTCTATATGGTCTCAAAACCTCAAAATATTTGCAAACACTTGTATAAAAGAGGTGAAATAATCAGTTACTTTTCCTATTTTCCAACTCTTTCCTATATGAGTACATCTATTTTAAAGAAAGAGTTCTTATCTTGGGAAAGTCTGCACACGATTCTCTAATCTTCACAAGTGGTATTTTCCTTTATGGATCCTTTTGCTACATGAGACTCATTAAAAGTTCTTCCTTCATTTTTACAATCATGAGTGAAGATTTAGAATTCAGTTAAGTCTGTCTTCTTTTCAGTGTGACACTAAGCCTCTTACAAATATATTCTTACCTCACCAGTTTGAGAAATAAGAGAGAGCCATTATTTCACGTGCTCAAGAAAAAATTCTCGGCAATTTAAGTGTTATTCACTGATAGGTGATTCAGTAATCAAAATGCAAATAGTTGGATTAGAATTTCATCACTGTTTTATGCCAAGCTTCTGTTCAGAATGATAACATTAGTGTCATCACAGAAAGTCATGCTTAAAACGTAGATTATCTACAGCTGCAAAAATCAAGCTCAACGTAGTCACTGAAGCCATAATTATCCAGCAATTAATACTCATCAAAGTATTATGCTAAATAATCTGGAAAGATCTGAAAGGTGTGAGAGGCATAGCTCTTCTCCCATATAGATTTGATATTATCATTACATATGTATATATGCATGCATATGATACACACACACATATATATATATATATATATATATATGACAATTTATTCTGGAGCCAACTATGAGTGATCATGAACTTGGAACACAGATTCAATTACCCCAAATTCTATGTTTTATACAGAAGCAGTTTCATTATGTTTTTATAGTAAGAAAATAAAGAAAAATGTTAAATCAATATACTTCTCAAATACATTGGTGGGAACATTAATTAGGCAGTTATAGCAAAAGAGAAATCTCAGCTATGGGCCCCAGATACTATCTGATGACACTTAGCCTTTTGGTTGGTAGGAGCTAGGACTTTGGTAATACATTCCAAAGTTTTCATCTCTTAGTCACAGGACATTAGGTCAGAAACAAAGGTGGGCAAGGAGTGGCCATTTTTAGGGGACTAAAGATAGTGGAAGATAAATTGTAATTTGGCTCTGGAGCTGCAACAGTCCAAGCTCTCCATGGTCACTGACGTTCTAGTCAGACGATCAGCCTTTGCTGAAGGTTCAGCTTCAAGATGCAGTTTTTCTGGGAACTTTCTCTCATGTCTTAACAAAACAGTAAGAACAGAAGACAAAGGGAATGTGGAGACACAGCTCAGTGATTAAGAGCACTGGCTGCTTTTGCAGGGGACTGGGATTTAGTTCCCAGAACCCACACATTCCAGCTTACAACTACCCGTAACTCCAGTTCCAGGGGATGTGTGGCCTGTGTGGGCATAGCAAGCGCATGGTGCACTTATATGCATGCACATGGTGCACTTATACACATGCAGGCAAAACACTCATACACACAAAATAAAAACAAATATTGGAAGATGAAGAATAGAAGACAGTGGAAATATAGTATGTGCAGTGTAGTAGACAGGGATCTGCACTTTGTGTATGACATCATCCTCCTGGTAAAGCGATGGGAGGGGAACAAGGAGGTGTTTTTGGAGACTGTGGTAAGTCAGTCACCTAGGAAGAAATCCCAGTCTCTGACTTGGCTTACTCCACTTTGTTTCTGACTCTAGCTTCTTTCTTTTCCCTTTCTCTCCTCTACACGTTCTGATTTCTAGAAAAAGAGCTGATTTGATGCTGAACCAAGCTTATGAGAAAGGACCAAAACTAAACCTCAAAGAGCAAAGATCTTCACGGCACCAACATGGCCTGCAAGGAAACCAGGAAACTGGCCCATGGCCAGACCGAGGTAGGAGATCTCATCCCCTGTCTTTGTTTCTTATTTCTAGGTAACACTGAGACTGCTACAATACAGCATTTGCAGACAGCCTTTTAGGTTACATGTTCTCCATTCTACACAGTGCGATCTCCCCATGAATGAAGCTTCTTCCCTTCCTGCACCTTCATTGGTCTCTCTAATGGTCTATCTAGAAACATGACTGAGTTTTAATGTTACCCTACCTCCCTGGAGCCAGGGCTTTTCTCTAACTCTGACAAGACCTGGAAAGAACTTTTTAAAAATAGAGTTGCTTTATTTGCTTCTAGGTAATAAGAGAAATATTTATAACCTACTAAATTATGATTTTCCAAGTTTCTGCTACAGTGGGTTGCAGTTAGAGGAGACGTTTTCACTGATTTAATGTAGTTGGCAGGAAAATATATCAGGAGACCCAAAGACATCACTGTGAAGCAAGAGAGAGGTGACCACTGAGCTGGGTTCAGAGATGGTCTATAAGTTCTGAAAAAGGGTAGAGTCTCCAACCTGTGCCTTTGGCATCATAATGCATATCGTAAGAACAATGGCTAGTTGAGCTTCTAATGACAGATGAAATCTTTTTTTTTGGTCTTTTTGAAACAGGGTCTCCCTGAAGCCCCAACTGTCCTGGAACTCGCTCTGTAGACCAGGCTGGCCTTGAACTCACAAAGATCCGCCTGCCTCTGTCTCCCAAGTGCTAGGATTAAAGGCATGCGCCACCACGCCCGGCCCGACAGATGAAATCTTGAAACTTATGCATGGACAGGGATCACACTCACCCATGATACCCCTGGAGTAGTGAAATCTCCAGTTGAAATGTACTGGGGAACTGGTATACCAGAGTAGCTCCTGTGTAAAGACAAAAAAAAAAAAAGCAATGGGAGTCCTCCTTGACTTTCTCTCTGTTTGAAATTTAGAAGCCAAGCAGGCTGTAATAGACGGGATTAATCCTGTAGGAACTGGAGAATTGGTGTAGGGATAGAAGACCTTGAGAAGGAGTCACTGGACTTCGTTCTAGTCAAGCTTAAACAAACGGTGCCTGTATTTTAAATTCAGCTGCTTTTGTTTTTTAGTGGTAGGATGTCAGCTCAGAGAAGATGTATTGCTCATCCAAGAAGCCACAGCTTGTAATCTGTAAAATCAGTGTTCAAACCAATTCTGTTTGACAATAACATTTTATCCTTCACATAAGAAATGACTTAAGACTTTATATGTTCTGCAGATGAAGCTCAACATCAAGAAAAACTCAATAAATAATTACTCATAAATAGTAAAATAAAGTCCACATAAATGTCAAGGTGCTATTCTTTGAGAAAATAAAGCTTGTATTTTGTTTATGAAAGGCACACAGCCATTGTAGTTTATACCTCAGAGAATCTCAGGCACTCAGTCCTGTGCTGCCCAATCAATTTCCTTTTATTTAAAAAAACAAGTCTTGTTTTAATGAAATGAAATGAAAAGTCATGAGCTTTTCCCTATTAGTCACACTCAGAAAGGCAAAGCAATGGCTTTTAATATCTGTTTCATAATTTATTCTTATTGAAGAAGAACTCAGGTTATTAAAATCCAAAATAATTCAATTGAGCAATAGAAATGGGATAATATAAGTTAGTGAATAATTCCTAATGACAATGAGAGATGAGCTACGGCTGAAACACTTGAAAAGCAGAGAAGGAAGTGTTATTGGCACTACAAAATTATTGTTGGTTAATGATATCTGCCAAGTTCTGTATAAATAGAAGTATTTAGGAGAATCCATGGAATTATTTTAAAAAATCATGTAAAATGAAAATTATAAAAATTAAACTTTTAAAGAAACAAGAAAATGCAAATTTGTTTCATAAATAAGAAGAAAATTATGACTTAATGCTTATACTTCTATTCATGGTTAACAGGAACAGAAACTTGACATAGTGTTAGACTTTACAGATGACCCAATGGCCCATTAGAACCTGATATATAATGATTACCAAAATGAGCTGATGATAATATGTAGTCAGCTAATCAATAATTATGTTATACAATTGTTTGTGCTCACAGTTATTAGCTATTATCTAAGCATAAAGGAAAAGAATGTAAGACTGTCACGATAACATTGAATTAGAAGACAGAAAGGATAGCATGAGGTAGAAGCTGTTCACAGAGAGATGGGAGCCCCTAGCTGGACAGCGTATTCCAACCCATTCTGGATTCCTCTGTTGCTTATTCACACACCATCTCTTAGTCTAACTGCCTTTCCCTCAGCAGGGCCCTCCCTTGTTCCTCCTGCTACTCAACCTTCTTTGTTGCTGGTGTTTTTTAGTTAACATTGTTTTGTCTTTTTTTTTTTGAGACAGGGTCTCCCTGTAGCCCCAGCTGGCCTAGAACTCACTCTGTAGACCAGGCTGGCCTTGAACTCATAGAGATCATCCTGCCTCTGCCTCTCTAGTGCTAGGATTAAAGGTGTGCACCACCACACCTGGCTTAAAGACAGTTCTTAGCCACCATATGGTTGCTGGGAATCAACCCAATCAACCCCGGTCCTCTGCAAGAGCAGTTGGTGCTCTTAACTGCTGAGCCATATCTCCAGTCCAACTTTTCTGCCTGGCCTGAAACTTGCTCCATAGACCAGGCTGGCCTTGAACTCACAGAGATCTGCCTCCCAAGATTAAATATGTATACAAACACACCCAGAAATGTGATTTTCTTTTATGTTATCCTGATTCACTTTCCTTAAATTTCTGACTCTGATAATTAATGAAATAATCTCTCATGTCCATAATTTCTATGAAAAGTATTCTTAATAACTCCTGTCACCATAGACATAAAACAAAGTGAACTGGGAGGGAGAGTTTACGGATAACCACTTATCTAATGGAGGGAATTTTTGCGCCACAGCTTATGAGAAACCCACAGAGTTGATGAGAGTTTCATATCAATAGAAATACTCATTTGTTGTGGAATGAAAAGACTGGAGAGGTATGATATGAAAAGAACTTGACCCATCTTAGCAAACACTGAACATAAAGAAGTGGTCTACAAGTCAGGACAATTACTGGCCCTTACAGCTGAGGCAACCTTCTGCTTAGGGCAGCAAGCAAGTACAGAGTTCAGTCCTATTATACAACATAAGGGGCTGGACTCTGCCCTCAATAAGAATGAGCAAAGGAAGCCAAGGACATAGCCTGACACCAGCTTCATTCAAGCCATTGAGGCCCATATTGGATTTCTGAACAATAAACTCTTAAGACAACAATTTATTATAGGATTTTAAAACATGCCATTTATTTTTTAATTTCATGCGTATGAGTGCACTGCCTACATACAGGCAAGTGCTCCTATGTCATGCAAGCCCACGCAGTCAGAAGAGACTGTTGGGTCCTCTGGAACTGGAATTACAGACAGTTGTTAGCTGTCATATGGGTGCTGTAAACCAAACTCACAACCTCGGCAAGAGCAGCCGGTGCTCTTAACCGCTGAGCCATATCTCCAGCCTTTATCCTATAATTTAGACTCAGTATTTATTTCAAGCACTACCTTTGGGGTAACTGATTATGGCACAAATAGAAAATGAATGCAAGACCAAAATAACTTGCTTTTCCTTTTTTCCTTTGTGTCTGGTAATTGTATTTCTCTCACACTTCTGTTGGATTTCTCTGTTACTCCTAACATTTTGCTGGTATTAACCATTACCTAATTTCTTTAGAACTTTATCTAGAGGCTGAGGAGATTAGGTAAAGCACTTGTCTCGCACATGTAAGGATCTGAGTTCAGATCTTCAGAATCCTGTGTAAAAGTCAAATGTGATCCCTCTCTCTGTTAGACACAGAGAGAGAGAGAGAGAGAGAGAGAGAGAGACAGAGACAGAGACAGAGACAGAGACAGAGACAGAGAGACTTTAAAAAAGAAAAACAAGTTTATCTTGAAACACTAAAATATGGGGGGGGGGGTCCTAACGGAAAAGGATTTCTTTGGTTTTCCCCCAGTGACTGAACTATTGAATGGGGCTTGTTGAACCGCACTGTTACATTCTGACAGCAAAGCTGAGGGAAAACTTCGAGACTCGGGGCAGTTTTGTGCTTCCCTCCCTACCCCCAAGCAATGGCAGCTGCCCACAGTAGCTTCCTAGATGGTCTCCGTTCCTTAGTGCTGCCCTGCAGGCCCTGGCTCTCTGCTGAGCTTTCCCATAGCCATCAGTGCCCCCACGCCCACCCCAGGACAAATGTGCAGTTCGCAGATTTGCGTTGTTTACCATTCACCACCTCCTGGTTTCAATCACCTCTATTCCCTTTGAATGTTTTCTTTTTCTTGACAGTTCAGCAAAGTATGTGAAAACCAGATTCTTACAGACATGTTTATAGAGCCTTTCATTTGTCACCTGTCATAAAGGGCACCCTTCAGTGATTTTTTTTTTAACCATTCTCATTTATTTCCAAACACGGAAGTGAGTTACTGCATTGCCTGTATAGCAAAGGTTTTATTACCTCAGATAAAACTGTTAAGGGAGTGAAGACAATAATAGCCTATGCTGCCTCCTAACCTTCCCATGAATACTGTGCCACACATAACACAATCACAAGCACACATACATGAACATGGGCACATACAAACACATACATATTGTATACACACCTATAAAAAGGAGTGAAAGAGTGGTAAGATTCTAATTCCTTAACCTGCATTCATTAGGTTAGAGATGGAAATTACTTTCCACCTAGCTGGCCTGTGAGCTTCTGGGAATTATCGTGTCTCTGCATCCCAACTCACTGTAGGCATACTGAGATTACAGATCTGTGTTACACAGATACATAGATTCTGAGGAATCCCAACTCTAGCTCCCGTGCTTGAATTGCAAGATTTCTATCTGCTAAGCAATCTCCCCAGTCCCTCCACTGAGATTCTTAGTGAATTTAATAAGTACCACACTTGATTCTGATTTATTTTTATTTTGTGTGTATGAGTGTTTTGCATACATGCATGTAAGTGCACCCATGTCATGCAATGCTTGCAGAGGTCAGAAGAGGGTGTATGATCCCTTGGAACTGTAGTCACAAATAGTTGCTAGCCACCATATGCGTGCTAGGAACAAGATTGGGATCTTTTCCAAAAGCAGCCAGTGCTTTTAAATGCTAAGTCATCGTTTCAGCCTCAATTCAATTTTTTTTAAGTAGTTAATCATGGTCAGTATAGTTCATATTTTACATCCCAACTATCTGAAAATATATTGATACCATCAAATGAAGACTGATTGCTAAATGTAGAAGAAAATTTAGAAATTGGACCTTATTTATGAGTTTTTAACTAGGAATTAATATTTCCTTGATGGAATTTAGGAGTCTCAATCTACTCAGTCAGAATGAGTGAGCTGCCCTTTGAGCCAAAATAATAGTGCTATATTGGTTTACTTGCATATCTTGGAGAACGCTATGAAAACATAAATTACCAATCTATCCTTTTTTATTGTTAGCTCAGAACGTGGTACTGCATAGGTTCTGCATAAATACTTTGACAACTGTAATCCATGAGTGGAAATGTTCATTACAATAAAGTCATCATAATTCATAACAATGAATTCATAAATGAAGTGTCTATCCTTATTGTGCATATAATTTCAACCTTGATCTCTTTGCTGATATTTTAAAAAAGATTTAAATTTTTCTCATTAGTACTGGCACTAATGAAGTCTACTCTTTGAAGTGAATTTGTAGCCTGTGAAGCCTTCCTTTTTCGTCTACTGGCTTGTTTACTGTCTGATTCACATGTTTGGGGGCAAGAAAGTAAGGCATTTTTTGATCCTAAAACAAAGCAGTTTTAAATTGTATTTTACCTAAAACATTGTTAACAGAATGATGGTAATTTTGGATGAAGAAAAATGCTTAGAGATGGAATAATGTATACAACAAACTGAAATGAAAGTTCACCAGAACTGTGCAATGAATAATTTAGGTTATTAAGGAATTTCAAATCTGGTGATCATTCTTCAATTAAAAAAATCAACATCTTATTGCCAAACGAAGAGACAAATTATTCCCATAGAAACAAAATCTTTGCAATTTAAGGTTAGACATAGAAGGTGACACATTGATTTAGTATAATTCTTCTAGAATGTACTTTTCAAGCTTAGATAGCTATCTTTTATTCGAAAATATTCACCTTAGGCCTAGAGAGGCCTTAGATATTGAAGGCTCAGCCTTAAGCCCAAAACATTCACCTGAAAATTATTTTTATAATACCAAACCAAATACTTCATTTTCAGAATTCTTCCAGAGTAATTTCCATTTCTAACCTAAGGAATACAGATAATGGAATGAAAACCTTACCACTCTTTCAGCTTTCACTGTTTCACAGGATATATGAGTTTGTGTCTCCACTGAAACTTCAAGAGCATATTAGGAAACCAACCCAACTTCCTCTCTAGCAAGGAGGACCAGATCTTCACTTCTGCCCTGCAAAACCACATGCTCAAAGGGCTCCCTTTAGCTGCTCTGTCACACTTTTGGCACCAGCATTCATACCTTTCTCTCTTTTTAAAATATTTTATTTGTTATTTTTATTTTATGTGTTTGAGTGTATTGCCTGTATGTAAGTGCAGCCATGTGGTGCAGTGCCTGTGGAGGTCACAAGACAGAGTCAGCTCCCCTGGGGTTAGGACAGTTGTTATTCTCCACGTGGGAGCTCTCAACCACTGAGCCAGCTCTCCAACTCCATACCTTTCTCCTGTTCCTGCTTCTATTAGAATTTGGCCTTCAGGAATTAGTAGACCGGGACAATTCTAGTATCTCATTGTTACTTATTTTTAAGTGAGCACCCCACCGAGACTGTGAATTCTTTCACTTCACTTGACAGACAAAATGAATTCCAACATTTAGAAGTCTAGCATTAGGAACTGGCCAGCTACCAGGCAGGAAACATTATCCCAAAGTAACTCCACACAGTGCCACCTCGAGTTATATATCTTTGTTCCATTTTCTCCAAACATCTGTCTTTCTCTAGCATGGCACATGCAGGTGTTTCATGTTTTGTTAGTGGTTGGTCATCATGTCACAGAGAACCCCTTCTCATCTCTTCTCACCAACATTTTCCTAACCCTCGACATGCCCCTTAAATCTTCCTTTTTCCAGGTAGTTTACTTAGTTGTTGGAAAATGAAATAAATATTAGGCAGGCCTAAGGTAGTCACTGCACTACTTGACAGCCACAGAGCTCAAGGTCAACCTCAGGTTCTTCATTTGTGTATGGGATGGGGCAGACAACATTGATATAAATGATAATTTAGCTTCATAGGGCAGGCAGACTGAATGGCATAAAGTATGTAAAGTATGTAGTACAGTGCTTGGATTATAGTATCTTAAGTAAAATGCATTATTGTTATCATTATTAATAATCTCATGACCTATCTGCATTAATCCAGGCCAACCTGGATTCTGGCTTCTCTAACAACACAGTCATATTGAGCACCATACTACATAGTTTCAATATTTTTCCAATTCCTTTGTACATCAACACGATGATTTCCTTTCTCATTTGTGTATTTTCTAGGGAAGAGATCAGAAATTCATCATGCATTTTGAGTATCTTTGAAAAATGAGAAATGTTATAAAAAGGTAAAAAGAAAGCAAACAATCCTGTTGAGTGATTATCAGGAATCAAAGACTACTGGTCTATCAGTGACTTAGGACACTGTATTAGGCAGATTTTTCACATGTTTTAATTACATATACTGAAAATGCAGACATGTGTATGGAAAGGGCTTACCTGAGGGCTAGTCTGAATTTAGCTTCAGAAATGGTCCAATGTGTATACCTACAAATCAATATTCCTAAAATTAGGGTTAGTTGACTTGAAGACCAAAATGTTTTTACTTTAATAGTTTGCCCTATGTTCTATCAAAGACCGAGTGCACTTTGATCCCTTAGAAGTATTAAGTATGTGTTTAGATCAGAACTATAATATTTCAGCATACTCATGAATTATATTTAGAAAATCAGTGAATACTTTTAAGCTAAGAACATTTGACCTTTTCTAATTCACTTAGAAGCCTACAAATTATTTGTATCTAAACCATCATCTTATTCAGCAGTATTGACTTAGAATTAAAAATTAATGTTTCAAATAATAGTGCTGAACTTGTCCTATTTTATAATAAAGAAAACTAAAATATTGGGATTAAGGTGTGAAGGGGTTTCTTTTTGCTTTTTTGTCATATTTTTCTCAGTACACATATGGATAGAAACAGTTTCTATCAATTAGAATACTGTTATGTCACCAAGTGCAACTTTAAGAATTATTATTTTTAGATAGGATCTCTCTAGGAGCCAAATCTGGCCTGGAACTCTCTATGTAGACCAGGCTGGCTTTGATCTCACAGAGATCTGCCTGCCTCTGCCACCTGAGTGCTGAAATTAAGGTGTGCACCACCATGCTGGAGGAATTAACAACTTTTTCTGTGACAAGGCAAAATTCCATCCAAGGAATATTCTCAAGATACTTCTTTTTTTAAGATAGCTAGTGAAAAATTAATACAAGGAAGAGAACACAAAGCATTAGATTTCCAAGTTTCAGTTATTTTGATCATTTTGTCATTCTAATGGAAAGCCATTCTTTTCTCCTGAGAAAATTTGAAATTAGATGGAGAAACTCAAATATAAACAGCCATTAAGTAAATCAATAGGCATCCATTCTGGTTACGACAGAGAACAGTTGAGAAGACACCAGGTGCACACAGACAACTATATCAGCTCCTTAGGCTCCTGATTCTACTAAAGAGTTGGCCATCTCTTTCTTCTATCCTAATACTTCATGTTGATGACTCATTTCATATCTGACTGGTTAGCATAAAATTAATGAAAAATCCAATTTTATGGAAGGCAGAATTAACAACAGACCACCATCCCTTTAACCAACATAAGTTAATGAAATGCTAAAATGTGCATCACATTTAAGTTCATTTA
The DNA here is from genome assembly GCA_009823505.1 of Rhizomys pruinosus. Classification (NCBI taxonomy): domain Eukaryota; kingdom Metazoa; phylum Chordata; class Mammalia; order Rodentia; family Spalacidae; genus Rhizomys; species Rhizomys pruinosus. The sequence goes on along the minus strand of VZQC01009175.1, from coordinate 3,072,501 downwards.
TAATAATTGCGGGGGGAGGTGTTGGGGATGCTCGTTTCTCCCAGCTCACTGATGAAGACAGGGATGTTGCTCACATATGTCTCATGTATTTTCAGAACAGTTCAATGCCTCAAGCTAGGCGAGACCCACATTGTCTACTTAGCAATCAAGACAAATGCTCACTGGGACAGAGACCCATGTGTGAGAGTATAGCATTGGTGTGTCTCTGTGACTTCCATGAAATATGTTTCCTCTGAATTTATTCCATGGTTTCCTCTTGAGGTCTTCTGTCCCATGGACATGGCTGTGGGCCTACTTATCCCTAACATGTCACACTTCAGTGCTGATATGCTGACTTCGAAAACCTAATATAGCCATCATTTATTTTTTGTTTATGCATGTGTCTTCATGAATGTTTATAGGCCATGTGTATGTACAGATGCTCACAGTGGCCAAAAGATGCCATCATATCCCCTGGAGCTGAACTCTGTGGGCCACCTGAAGTCAGTGCTGCAAACTGAACTCGGGTCCTCTGAGCCCTCTCCCAGCATCACTGAAATCATTACTGTCCTGAGATTTACCATTCCCCTTCACTGCCCACTTGGGCTTCAACTATCCAGAATTTTTTCCCATCTATTTTGCACATAGCTCCATTCTAAGCTCTATATGTATGAGCACTTGCTTAGGGAGAAATTCTTACCAGTGAGCTTGTGGCTGCTTTCTGCTGTAAAGCAAAACCTGATTCATCAATGAGTCAACCTTCTTTATAAGCAAAGACTTCCATTGTTTTTGCATTGCATTCTTCACAAAAGAAAATTGAACGATTGACTATGATAGCCCAGGAATCACATAACTTTTTTCTTTACAAGGAGTCCTAAACCTCCAGCCACAACACTTGAATATAGTGCTTGATTTCTCCAGAAATTTCTCCATTTTGATCATGGAGTTTTGGTTATGTCTTGAAATAATAAATCTTGGTCCTTTTCTCTTCAAAGGGAAAAAATTAGGGCTTGGCAAGATGGCTTACCAGGTAAAGGTGGCTTGCTACCAAGCCTTAAAATGCGAGTTAGAACCCCTAAACTCACATTGTGGAAGGAGAAAATCAACTCCTTCTGACTTCTACATGTGTGTCACACACATACAGACACACACACACACAAATGGATAAATAAATAAATATAAATAAAGGCAATGTCTATGAACATATTTGATAGATGAGACTCACTCCTAAATTTGATTTTACTTATTGAATTCTACTGCTGCAAACTAAGTAATTCATTGGTTGATGTTCACAGCACGTGCCGTCCTTTCATGGTGCCATCACGGGCAAACTATGAGACAGACGGCTCCTCATGGCCATCTTCTCCAGCTCTGTAGCTTCTTACAGTTTTCTCCAAAATGTGTTTTATTACACTGCACTCATTGTGTGCAACTATTCCATGGAAGTGTTTAATTACTTCAAATTCAGGCATACTTGAATATGCTGTTTTGCTCTAGTTGGTTAATGTGAGTGCCCACTTAGTAGTATCAGAGAGCAAACCATCTTTCTTATGTTCCTGAACTTATCTGCTCTGTCTCCCCAAATAGGTAACTTTTAAATGTTACAGGATCATGGTCTAGAATAAGATATAAAATAATACTGTACTTTGGTTTGAAACCCTTCCAAAGGAAAGATGTCAGTTGTTTTGTAAGGGTATTCATAACTCCTAAGAACCCAGATTGTAGTCTAATCTCAAACTCTGCTCTGCAGAGTCCCATGTCTATCCTGTAAGGGTACTCATAACTGCATCAGGAGCAGAACCCAGAACCACACTGCACTGGCCTGTGCTCGTGTGTGACAAGCTTTCATAATAGAGCCTCAAGTACTGCAAGATCCTTCCAGTATGCCTGCACTGGCTATGCAGGAAAATCAAGGTGGAAATTGTGCTTTTCATAGTCAATATCTTCTTTTTTTATTTATTATTTTATGTGTATGAGTGTACAGTCTGCATGTAAGTAGGTGCACCTGTGTTGTGCAATGCTGCGGAGGTCAGAAGATGGTGTCAGATTCCCCTAGAACTAGAGTTACAGATGGTTCTTAGCTGCCATGTGGGTGCTGGGAATTGAACCCAGGTACTTTCCAAGAACAGTTAGTGCTTTTAACCGCTGAGCTATCTCTCCATCCCCCAGTCAATGTCTTCTTTCAAAGAGACTTAAAATTTTCTCTCATTTTTATCTTTGTGAATCTTCTATATTGAATCTCAAAGTGTTTTAAAACTTTTTTGACAATAACAGTGAAACTTCCCATTTGTGACTCAACTCTAAAGGAACACATTAAAAGAATGTCTTCAGGGACAGAAAGCTTCTTGAAGAATATACGTATAATTAAAGTTCCATTCCTGACCTCTGCTAGCTTAGGACCCTGGAAGACAATAAAAATGACCCACTTGGAGCTCACTGCTTATGTTTTTTCTAGGTAATAATTATTCTTTCACTTGTAGCTAAACATCCAAATGATAAGAGACAGGCAGCTCTTAAATGATAAGTTTCCTTGTGGAAATCTTCTGAGTACCAGGTGAAAGAAAGTCACAAAAGTTAAGTTCTTATTTATTGTAAAGAATAAGTTGTTTGTGAAGAAATCATTAGGGAACTATCCTCCATCCCCCCATAAAAAAAATTGGCAGAAGACAATATTCCTGGACAAACTGTCAGCCCATGAAAGGAAACAGCCAGAATTGACCAGAGTCCAAAACGACAGCTCCAGAGAAAGTAGATTGTTTTGCTTCTCGTCCACCCGTGACCCTTTTCTAAGCCTAGGGAACAATCTGTGGAAGAAGGAGTGTGGTAGAATGTAAGGGCTGTGATTGGAGTGAATGGTAAAACTACAGCAATATAGACTGGACACTTATTTGATCAACTTGATTGAACATACAAGCCCCCCAGCTGGATGGTGGGACCCTTGGGCTGTGTGGGTTTGGGCACAACTGCTTGCAAATTGGTTTTACATGAAGGATGCTTGTACTCATAAATTATTACTTATTGTTTAAAAATGAAAAAAAAATAAAAATAGAAAAAAATTGGCAGAAGGAGAAGCGAGACATGGGTGTTCTGAAGGAGACTTAAAGTTGACATGTTTTACCTAAGGAACTCAATCTTTATAATACTGCTTTTCTTTTCTACTGAGAACTTCTACATTCTCATTTAACAACATGTGTCATAGTGTGTCTACTGTATATCTGAACTGTTGGCATCAGCACCCTTGAACTCTGGGTCCATCTTTAAGTCAATAAAGGCTCCAGAAACAGAAGTGGTTTAATAAGACAGGTGTAGACCTGATAGCTGTGGTGGCTATATGTAACAGTAACACATTGGTGAACAGTGTACACTGTACAAATAAGTGATAAACTGACAAGCCTATATAAATGAATGGCTTAATGATATTTAGTGTGTTTAAAGAGGCTTTATTCATATATTATATGTTTAATACTCAATAACTGTAAGAACTATTAGTCTTAAATATTTAGAGAGTTATAGGAACTCTGTTATCAATCCTGAGTCTCAAATAGATAGACATTGGCTGGTAGAACACGGGGTCTATAATTTAGGCTTATCTTTAATAAAAAAAGAATAGAAATTTAGAACAAAGAAATAATAGAAAAATAACAGTGGTGTTGACTCAATAACATGAACGTACATCATGAGAAAGGAGGCACATGCTCTAAATAGTTGCTTTTGTAGCATTTACAATAGATAATGAGTGACTGTATGAATAAAATCATTTTTGTTACATCTACTTATTTCTATAATTGACACATGAAGCAACGCAGTACTACAGTACATTGACTTTGCCCGCATATTGATCTCTAGGTTTTCTTTGGTATCCTTGCTTATGTGATTCTGTCAATGGAGTTGACAATCAGAGTTGACAAAGGCTAAAATAGCCTTTCATGAAACCATTGTCTTAGTACTTTGTTTACAATTAGATCTTAAGCTGTAACATAAACTTGTAAATGATGATTCATGATGTAATTTTCTAGAATTATTTTAGACTTGTGATTTATATACTTACAATACTGCTGAGTTCTAGATTTAAGGCATGGTCATGCTTTATTTGTGATGAGGAGGAAAATATTTCTAAATATAGACAAATGAGCAGAGCAATACCCCAGGTGAACCATGGACTGCCTGCTCATCATTCCCTAGGCTTTCTCATCCACCTCAGGGTGTCAGATTTTGAAGTAAAGAGGCATACTTACTTTGTATTTAAAAATATGATGAAGAAAAGAATTACTGAACTAAAACTAAACTATACTCAAGATTCTGGGGTTCAAGATAATTTAGTATTTTAAATTTCTGCAAATTAAGATATTTAGAAGGAAGTAGAACTAAAGAAACATGTATTATATTAAAAATAAAAAAAAGAATAACATTTAACTAGGCTCTTGACTTGAATGCTAATTAGTTCTTCAAACAAAGAGTATAGGTTCCTTTAAACCTTCCCTTATAGTAGGTTAGGTTTTTTAAATGATTACTTTCTGAACATTCATTACCAAGGGATTTCTTAAGATTTTGTTCTAATCTCAATTATTTTAGTAAAATCTGGTTTTAAAAGGTCTAGAGAAATGTAAAACCACATTCTAAAGGCAGGAGACTAAAGTCATAATTTAAATGTTCTCATAATGAGCAAAGTTCCAATAATAGCTAAAGCATAGATTGAGAATTAAATGTTAGTTTTAGGGGGTATTCATAAAATTAATTAGGTGGGGAAAAACTGCAATACCTTTTCAAAGCATAGAATTTATCATAGTGAGTTTATTCAGTCAATAAATTTTCACTGACATTGAAGATTGCCAGTGTTTTTTATCCTTTCCTCTGTTGGAGCAGTCCACCCCCTACTGCAATCCATTTTTTACCATCATTCTACTGTGTGCTGCCTGGGAGAGTGAAAATGTCCCTCTCATGGATGACAAAACTACGGGTAGGCATCTCTTTCTTCCCTTAAATGGAATTTTCAAAACTGAGTTCTTGTGTTCAAAATTCTCCCTATCCATTTTAATCTCCCAGGCCTCCATACATTGTTTTTCCAACCACAGAAACTCATTTTGCCTGGGAACTTTCTTAGGAACTCAAATGCAGGCTCTTCCTGTCAATAAGTCTCAAACAGAGATCCTAATTTTGCAAAAGAAATTCCTTCATTATAGAATTTATTTAACCTTACTTCTATTTTTGATCTACTCAACCCTACATCATTGTGTCATGGTTCCTTTATATCCCATTACCTGCTTGGTACAAAATAGTTTTCTCATCCTCTGCAAAATGGTGCCAACTATGGATTTCAGGTGGCACTAACATAAGATGGGGAGGGATTTTTTTTTCAAACAGGCAAGGAAAAAGGAAAGAAAAACCTAAACGTCTGAATTGATAAATCAGATAGGCACAAACATTGCAATGGAGAGAACAGGGAAACCCATAGCAACCAATGGTTAAGACTGTGTATTGAGGATACTAAAAATTATTGGCAGAGATTAATTGATTTGTTCCATGTGCCAAATACTTCTGGGTATTGCAGACCTAGCAAAAACCAATAGGAATAAGTCAAGTGTGTCTTTGCTTTCATTAAGCTTGGATTTTAGACACCAGAGAGAAGGAGTTCTGTGAATATTGCATTAAGACTGTGTCTGGAGTGCTGTGTCCCATACCAAAAATTTGCTTCTGGCAAATATGTGTGAAATGGAGGTCATATTTGTTAATGCTTGCTAATACTCCAGTTTGGAATTAGGCTGTCTTTGAGTAGGGTTTGCTTCTTAAGAACACAAATCATAGCTAATCTTTGTCAAAAATAATTAGAACTGCAACAGGAAATAACTCAGAAGTCAGGAAAATAATTTTTAAAAATTAAACTGTGTAAGTATTGTGTAAGTGTGTGTAGGTGTGATGTGGGTTTGTGTTTGGGACACCAGCACATACAGCACCTGTGTAGAGGGGAGGGACATTTTTGCGGCTCAATTTTCTCTTTCTGCCTTTACATCAGTTCTCAGAATTAAACTCAAGACGTGCTGGCATGGGAAGTCATTTTACTGGCTGAGCTATTTTCTCAGCTTAGATAAACAAATTTAAAAATAAAAACAATTTTCCCATTATCATAAAGCTTTTAACTTGGTTTAGTTTTTCTTATTTTCTTGGTTTTGGAGTCTTTCTAATTTTCTACTATATTACAGAGCATAGATTTAATACGCAAAACTAATAAAATGTCATAAGACACATATTGAAAAAGTTTCCTAGGTCTATAATCTATTCATATTCTTCAAATTAGATATAGCTTCTTGGTCTTGGAAAGGGTAGGAAAACTTCTGAAACCTCACTGTTGCAGAAAATAAATACAAAAGAAAAAAATCACTCAACTGTCAATTTCTCAAATGCTAAGTGCCAAACCAATTGGAATACATAACAAATCTAGAACTCAGTTTGTTTGCTCAACTATGTATTCACATGAAGTTATAATTTATTGAAGATGTTATTTTATATGTATATTAATGTTAGGGTTGACAGATGTGATAGCTTTGCTACATTCAGCTTTACAGGGGTGGGCATATTTAATTAAATCAATGTTAGTGTATTTTTGTTTTATGAAAGCACCATTACCCAAAACGAAAATCACTTGCTCAGGACTTTCTGCTTAGATAAATCTTACTCTTGCATATGTAAATATATATGCTGAAGGGAGACTGGGATGGCTAGCTTTGATTGCAAACTTGGAAGGATCTGGAATGACATAGGATACAAGCCTCCAGGTCTACCTCTGGGGAATTAGCTTCAATAGATTAACCTCTGGACTTGGCAGTGAAGGGTTATCTTCATCAGGTTAATTGAGGTGGGAGGACCCATCCTAAAGGTGGGTGTCACTATTTCATGGGCTGGAGTTCTGAACTAAATAAAAAGGAGAAGGGGGGGGGACTGGAGAGATAGCTAAGTGGTTAAGAGTGTTGGGTGCTCTTGCAAAAGAGGTTCAATTCCCAGCACTCACATTATAGCTAATAAGTATCTGCAACTCAAGTTCCAGGTGAATTTGATGCTTTGTTCTGACCTCCGCAGGCATTGCAGAACACAGGTGCGCTTACGCACATGAAGGCAATACATTCATACATATAAAATAAATACTAAATAGGAGAGAGTGCGCTGGGCACCATCATTCAGCACTGTTTCCTGACTGTGATGTAATGTCAACAGTGTTTCAACTTCTGCAACCATAATTTCTTCACCATGATAGACTGTACTTGGTACTGTGAGCCAAAGAAACCCTTTCTTTTAAAGTTGTTTTAGTTTGGGGTCTTTTATCAGAGCAACAGAAAAAATTACTAAGACAAAGATGAGTATTTTAAAACAAAAATAAGACATCTTGAGCCCTTTATATTTCCTTATAATTAATTTGCATCACCTAGGTAACTTAAAAGTGAATGGCAGGAATGCTTTTTCAAACTTTATATCTGAGTTGGAGGAAAGACAAAATAGTATGGCTCATTTTAAATAACAAAATGAATTTTTAAGTAGTTGTCATCTGCAGAAGAGCAGGAGAGACCAACGATTCTCAGTGGTGTGTTCCTGTCTACCACTCAGAAGAGCCTGTGTACCACATCACACACAGATAGTGCCTCCAACTTGGCCCTTGCTTGCTCTCAAGTCATTCTGCAGACGAGTCTCTGTGGAAAGAAGTCTGGGTGTTTTAATACAATTCCAACTTCTACTCCCATGTTTTTAGTACAAGACCCAAATTAAAGGAGGCCTCTGAGCCACTGGTCTCCACTTCAGTGGGACACATTCTCACTCCACAATGTCTTCCTTCTCAACATAGGCACAATCCCTGTCTGCTGTCCCTCTATCTCACTTCCTATGGACCCTGTACTACTCTGACCACCTCCCTCTGCCTCTTGCCTGAACATTTTCTCAAGGTCCATCTAATAATTCAGAGTAGTTCAAAGATACAAGTTCCTATCACTATTTCTGAATTCGTTTGGCTTTATGAAGCTTTAATTCTCTTAATTCCCTCTCTGCTAATAAAGACATCTTCACTCAAGTCACTTTGTCATCTGAACTCCTTCCATCATTCCCTGGCTTTCTCTGTGAGCTCCTTTGTCTCATTCTGTGCAGACATTTCTCAGTTATCTGCCCTGAGGTTTATTTCTATGCTTTGTTTACCTTCTGAGGCAATTGTGCTCAGTGCCATGATTTTCATGACAAAAAATCAGCTGATGAACCACCATTCCTTATGTTGCTAGCCCAGATCTGTTTTCTGACATTCAGAAACAAAAATCTAACTGACTACTAATACGTTTGCTTGAGTGGTCCATGGAGATCAAATTTAATGAGGCTTAAACTAAATGCATTATAATTTTATTATTCGCTCTCTCAAATTAATTTTCCTATTTCCAGGTAGAACATTTTACCCCGTTTTCTGTTGCCTGGCACCTCCTTTCACCATGAGGGTTATTTACAGTGACTTTGAGCTATCATGCTGGAAGATAACAGATTTTGTCAACCCAGAATTGAGATGTAAGACCTCAGATCTCTCCAGTGGTCATAATGCCTCATGTGCCTACGGTCAATCTTAGTGAGTGCATCTACCCAGACCTCTCCAGTCTGTGAAAGACACCGATATCTGTTTGTGATGTATTTTTTTTTTTTGTCTTTTTGAGATAGGGTCTCCCCATAGTCCCAGCTGTCCTGGGACTCACTCTGTAGACCAGGCTGGCCTTGAACTCACAAAGATCAGCCTGCTTCTGCCTCCTGAGTGCTGGGATTATAGGTGTGTGCCGCCACACCTGGCTGTTTCTGGTGTATTTCTTCATGCTTCATCCTCGTCCACACTCAGACAGTCCTCTCCCAAATCTACACCTAGAGTGTTCGAGTACTTCAGCCAGGCTGCATCTCCACTGGAGGTAAAAGAAGTTCCTTCAAATTGAATTTTCACTAGAATTCTCTCTCCCCCTTAAACATGGTAATTTGGGTCTGTGAGATCCTTGCTTGGTCTCTGAGTGACTTTTCTCTTCAAGGACAGTAGTCCTTTAGGTTTCCTGAGTTCTCAAAAATTTATTGACTTCTATTGATAATCCTCATGCACTGCCAATTATTTTCTGACTCGTTTAAAGACATTTTTTATAATACCAATTACTTTTAATTTGAAAACATAAGGCTTTATTCCTAACTTTCATTTAAGTCATTTTCTCTTTTTTGTGCTTTTATTGATGTTCTGTGTATTTCAGACATCGTTTTTCAATTGAGTTCATGCATATTCCCCTTTCCCTTCCCCCCACCCCAGCCAAGATCAGGCATTCTGTCATAACCATCCTGCATCTTTCTCTGTCTTTTTTTTTATGCTTAGGAATTCACATTTTCCTCAATTAATTTTATATTACTCTAAAATATGGAGTACTCTCCACCCATATACAGTAATTACAGAGTTTGAAAATAAGTGGTGGGTGGAGTCTAGAGCCCATTGAGAGATACACATTATAACAACATAGTTGCTTTCAGAAAAACAGAAATATATAACAATAATGTTCAGCTTGCTTTTCATCTGGGGGGTTTGGTGTTAGCGTCCACAAATGAGGGAAACCGTTCGCTGTTTGTTTTTCTGGGACTGTGTTACTTCACTCAGCATAATGGCTTCAAGCTCCATCCATTTACCTGCAAAGTTCATAATGCCATCTTTCTTTACCACTGAATAGTAGTCCATTGTATAGATGTACCACATTTTTGTCATCCACTCATGTGTTGAGAGGCATTTGGGTTGGTTCCAGCTCTTCGCTATTGTGAAGAGAGCTGCAATAAATATGGATATGCATGTATCTTTGTGGTAGGATGAGTCCTTTGGGTATATACCCAGGAGTGGTATGACTGAGTCAGGTGGTAGGCTCATTTTGAGTATTTTAAGGTTCTCCACACTGCTTTCAATAGTGGTTGAACAAGTTTACATTCCCACCAGCAGTGGATGATTGTTCCCTGTTCCCTACAACCTCTCCAGCATCTGTCTTTGGTTTTCTTGATCTCAGCTAGTCTTATTGAAGTGAGATGATATATGAGAGTGGCTTTAATTTGCATTTCCTTAATTATTAATAATGTTGAACACTTTTTAAGATGTTTCTCAGCCATCTTTAATTCCTCACTGGTGAAGTCTCTGTTCAGCTCTTTACCCCAACTTTTGAGTAGGTCATTGTCTTCTTACTGCTTTGTTATTTGAGTAGTTTATATAATCTTGACATATGCTCTGTCAGATGTATCACTGGTAAAGCATTCCTCCCACTGTGTGGGTTTTCTCTTCACCTCCTTGTTTCTTTTGCTGTACAGAAGCTTTTGAGTTTTATGAGGTCCCATTTGTTGGCTGTTGCCCTTATTTCCTGTGCAGCTGCTATCTGATTTAAAAAGTCTTTTCCTATGCCTATGTCTTGTAGGTTGTTGCCAACTTTTTCTTCTATCACCTTCAGGGTTTCAGGCTTCATGTTGAGATCTTTAATCCACTTGGAGTTTATTTTTGTACAGGGTGAGAGGTAGTGGCTTAATTTTGTTCTTCTACAAATGGTGAACCAATTTTGCCAGCAGCATTTGCTGAAGATGCTATCCTTCCTCCATTGAGGGTTTTTGCCTCTTTGTCAAATATGAGGTGGCTGAAATTGTATGAGGTCAAGTTTGGATCTTCAATTTTGTTCCATTGGTCAATGGGTCTGTTTTTGTGCCAGTACCAGGCTGTCTTTATGACTATGGCCCTGTAATATAGTTTGAAGTCTGGTAGGGAAATCCCCCCTGTACTGCATTTTCCACTCAGGGTTGCTTTAGCTATCCGGGGTCTCTTGTTTTTCCATATGAATTTAAAGATTTTTTTTCCAAGTCTGTGAAGAAGCTCATAGGGATTTTGATTGGGATTGCATTGAATCTGGATATCATTTTGGATAAAATGCACATTTTTACTATATTAATTTTCCCAATTCATGAGCACAGGTCTTTCCATCTTTGGGTGTCCTTTTCAATCTCCTTCTTCAGGGGTTTAAAATTTTTGTTGTAGAGGTCTTTGGTATCTTTGGTTAGGTTTGTTCCTAGGTATCTTATTGTTTTTAAGGCTATTGTGAGTGGGAAGGTCTTCTTATATTCCTTCTCCACTTGTTTATTGTTGGTGTAAAGAAATGCTACTGATTTTTCTAGGTTATTTTGTATCCTGCCATTTTACTAAAACTCTTAATCGTTTCTAGAAGTTTTCTGATGGAGTTTTTAGCATCCCTTAGGTAAACTATCATATCATCTGCAAAAAGTGATAGCTTAACTTCTTTTCCGATTAGAACTCCTTTAATTTCCTTCCCTTGTCTTATTGCCTTAGCAAGCGTTTCAAGCACTATGTTGAAGAGGAGTGGCAATAAGGGGCAGTCTTGCCAGGTTCCTGCCTTTAAGGGAAATCATTCCAATTTTTCTCCTTTTAGGATGATGTTGGAAGTGGGTTTGCTATATATGGCTTTGATCATGTTCAGGAATGTTCCTTTCAGTCCTATTCCCTCTAGGATTGTAAACATGAAGGGATGGTGGATCCTGTCAAAGGCTTTTTCTGCATAAATTGAGAGGATCATTTGGTTTTTCTTTTGGTCCATTTATGTGTTTTATATTTATTGATTTACATATGTTGAACCATCCCTGCATCTCTGGTGTAAATCCAACTTGATCATAATGGAGGATCTTTTTGATGTGGGTCTGTATGCGATTTGCAAGTATTTCATTGAGAATTTTTGCATCTATGTTTATTAGTGATATGGGTCTATAGCTTTCTTTTCTGCTTGTATCTTTGCCTGGTTTTGGTATTAGAGTGATGTTGGCTTCATAGAAGGAGTTTGGGAGAATTCCCTGTTTGTATCATTCTGAACAGTTTGAGTAGCAATGGTTGTAGGACCTCTTTAAAAGTTTTATAGAATTCTGCTCTGAATCCATCTGGGATCATACTTTTTTTAGTTGGGAGGTTTTTTTATTACACCTTCAATTTCCTCAAATATTATGGGTCTGTTTAAACTGTCAATATCTTCTTGGTTAAGCTTTGTTAGTTCTCAAGATTTCAGATATTCATCCATTTCTCTTAGGGTTTCAAATTTAGTGGAGTATAGGTTTTTGAAGTATTCCCATATGATTGTCTGGATCTTTTCTTTGTCTGTTGTGATGTTTCCCCTTTCATCATGAATACTATTGATTTGGAGTTGCTTTTTTTTTAGTTAACTGGGCTAGAGGTCTGTCTATTTTATCTTTTCAAATAACCAGCTTTTGGATTCGTTGATTTTATGTATTGTTTTCTTTGTTTCTATTTCATTGATTTCTTCTCTGATTTTTATTATTTCTTCCTGTCTGTTGAGTTTAGGGTTCATTTGTTGTTGTCTCTCAAGTGTTTTTTAGCTGCAGTGTTAGATCATTTATTTGTTCCCTGTTTTTTTGATGTGGGCACTTAGGGCTATAAATTTCCTTCTCAAGACTGCTTTTAAAGTATCCCACAGGTTTTGTTGTGTTGTACTATCTTTTTCATTCAGTTCCATGAATACTTTTACTTCACTCTTTATTTCTTTCCTGACCCATTCATTATTCAGGATTGTGTTGTTTAGTCTCCATGTGTTCTTGTAGCTCATTGGACTTATTCTGATGTTCACATTGAGCTTTATTGCACTGTGGTCTAACAGGATGCATGGAATAATTCCTATCCTTTTGTATTTGTTGAGGTTCCTTTTGTGCCCTAGTATGTGGTTGATTTTGGAGACTGTTCCATAAGGTGCTGAGTAGAAGTATATTCTCTGTTGTTTGGGTGGAATATTCTGTAGATGACTGTGAGGTCCATTTGGTGTATTACATTGTTCATTCTGATGTCTCTCTGTTTCTTTTTTTCCTGTTGATCTAGCCAAGGGGCTCAGTGGGGTGTTGAAGTCCCCCAGTATTAGTGTGTAAGGATTAATCTGTGACTTGAGGTCCTGCAGTATAGCATTTATAAAGTTAGGTGGACAGATTTAGGATTTGTGAAGTCTTCGTGGTTCATTGTCCCTTTGACAAGTATATAATGACCCTGTTTGTCTCTTCTGATTAATTTTACTTTGAGATCTATTTTGTCTGATATTAGAATACCCACTCTAGCTTGTTTCTTGGTACCATTCACCTGGAATATTTTTTTCATCCTTTCACTCTAAGGTGGTATCTGTCCTTGTAGATGGGTTTCTTGTAGACAGCATATACAAGGATTCAGTTTCCTAATCCACTCTCGCAGTCTATGCCTTTTGATTGGTGAGTTTAGACCATTAGTATTTAAGGTTATTATTGAGAGATGTGTATTGTTTCCTTTTACCTTATTTTTTGTTTGTATTCTTGGTCTAGGTTTGTATTTACTCTGTTATGTTTTTGTTGCTTTCTCTCTTTGATTGTTTAGGGATAGTTGGTCCTTTCCTCAGTTCTTTGGATTGCTTCCAGGATTTTCTGAAGTGTTGGTTTCTTAGACATGTATTCTTTCATCTTGTTCATGTCGTGGAAGACTCTTCTTTCTCCTTCAACTATAATTGACGTTTTTGGTGGGTATAGTAGTCTGGGTTGGCATCTAAAGTCATAGTTTGCACTGAGAAGTCAGCTGTGATTCTGATGGGTTTCCCCTTATATGTAACTTATTGTTTTTCTCTTGTGGCTTTCAGTATTTTTGTCTTTGTTTTTTTGTGCACCTAGTGTTTTAACAATTATATGGCATGGGGAATTTCTTTTCTGGTCCTGTCTGTTTGGTGTTCTATGTGCTTCTTGTATTTGTATAGGTGTGTCTATTTTCAGTTTGGGGAAATTTTCTTCTATTATCCTGTTGAAGATCTGGTCAAAAATGTTGTCTTGGGATTCTTTCCCTTCCTCTATCACTATGATGTAGAGTTTTGGTCTTTTCATAGTGTCCCATAATTCCTGGTTGTTCCACTTCTGTTTTTTAATTTTTCATAATCTTTAGTTGAGCATTCTAGTTAGTCCATGTTATCCTACAGGTCTGATTTTTTTTATTTTTTATTTTTTATTTATTTTTTATGTGCATGAATGTACTGTCTGCATGTAGGTCTGTGCACCCGTGTCAAGCAATGCTGCGGAGGTCAGAAGAGGGCATCGAATTCCCCTGGGACTGGAGTCAAAAACAGTAATCAGCCTCCATGTGGGTGCTGGGGATCGAACCCGGGTCCTCTGCAAGAGCAGTCAGTGCTCTTAATCGCTAGGCCATCTCTCCAGCCCCAGGTCTGATCTTTTTTCTGCTTCTTCCATTCTGCTTCTGAGGCTTTTCCCCATCCTTTTCTGTTGATTGGATGAATGTTCAATTTCCTTTTTCATTCCATCCTTTCATTTCTTTAGTATTTCCACTTCTTTCTGGAGCCTGTCATACTCATCTTGTAGCTCCTTGGTCGGTTGGTCATTTTCTTTTTTCATTTCAGTCTGGGATCTTTTCAGCATTTCCACTTCCTTCAGGAGTTTATCATTTTATCCCTTTAGTTCTTTCTAGCATTTGTCATTATCTCCCTCTAGGTCCTTCTTGAGTTTTTCAATCTCTCCCCTTAGGTCTTTCCAATGTTTGTCATTATCACCCTCTTGGTGCTTGAGTTTTTCATCCTCTTCCCTTAGTTCTCTAATTTCTTTGAATATGTCCATAATTGTTCTTCTAAAGTCCATGTCTTGGTTACCTTCCAGGGAGATCTCGTTGTAGGAATCTTCTATAGGGTTGGTAGTGTTTGGTCTGATTTATTGTGAGGTTTTCCCATGTTTGTGTGTGTGTATGTGTGTGTGTGTGTGTGTGTGTGTGTGTGTGTCTTTGGCATGTGGATTTGTTTGTCTATTTGTTTCTTTGGGTTCTGGTGTCTTAACGTTGGCTACACACACTATAATCACTAATACTGTGCTTGCTAGATCCTCTGCACCACCGCTCCCCCAGGCTGGGGTGGGGGGCGGGGTCACTACCCTGTTGGCGAACTCACGCCATGGGCTGGGCACACACTGCCTTAAGTCATTTTATTTACAGCATGTACAACTGCGGCTCATTCTTTCCTCTCTAAAACTCTTTTCTGGGTTGTGTACTTTTTTGATATTCTTCAAGGCTGTCTGTTGCCTTTTCATTAGTTTTGCTTTTCCCATCAGCCAATGAAAGTAGTATCCAAGATTGTAGCTGTCAATCTTTAATTTTCTCTGAATAATTTGAGTTCATTCAAATACTTCCAAAGTGTCCGTGGTCATTTCCAGACCTCTGTCTGCAGTTTCCGAATTCTGAGGCTCGATCCTGGACTTCCCAAAGGCTCCTGGAGCTTTTCCATGCCCTCGATCCTCACCAGCTTCCAGTGCAGCTCTTTTTCCTTTTCCACTGATGAGGCAATAGGTGCAAGTTAGATTTTTCTGGGTGCTTAACAGCAAGGCTCCTGTAATTACAAGCCCATTCTTTCCCACTTAGCCAAGTTTGAAACATTAATGCATTTTCTTCTATTTGTCACATAAAGATATTATAATGGAATATATCTGTTTCAGTCTTCCTGTCCTATTCTTCATGAAACCCTTTTTCCTGTTGCTTGGACATCCATGAAAACTTTCTAAGTAGCCTGCCTTTCCACTTTATTTTGCTGATTCCAAGTAAATATTCCTATGCCACATCCCTGGTCATCTGCTTGGCCTGCTTGAATATACTCAGTGGTTTCCCAATGTCAACTAAGTATAAATTTTGGGTTTTATCATCATTCAGAAAGATACCTATAGCTCCCTGTTGTGAGCCAGAATACTCAATTCAGAACACAGACTATTTAGGTTATAGAAAATATGGAGAAATCCTATTGGTAGAGTAGAAGTGTACAGTTCTTCCAAATATGCAGCACTTGAACAAGCATAATTCTGTCTCATTTCCTCACTGCTGTTAATTCCAGGATCAGTTTTAATTAGTCCTGGCTTTTAATTCTTCACATTACATTTAAGGTTCCACTGCAGGTCCCTGGCTATGAAAAAAACATTCATCATATAAGAAATAGAACAACTATACACAAATGAGTGTTTCAGTCAAAGAAAACAGACATTCTCATTACTTTCTACTTTACTACATACATAATACTGAACTAATCTTTACAACGGGTAAATGCGTATCTTTTAGAAATGACTTAGTTTGAAATTGCTGGGCTAATTCACAATTCTAGACAACATCTACCCTGTGTTGTTTTGTACATATTCCCTTTGAGTAGTGCTATCAGCTACAGACAGTATGGACCCATCCTGTTGTCAGCTCTGGAGCTGAGGTGGTGACAAAGGTTGGAGTACAAGTCTTTTCCACATTTAATTGTTATCATTTAATATTTAGGAATTAAGGATTTTCTGTATCAACAAAAATTAAATAGGATTAGGTCTCCTGTATCTAGGGTGTCTAAACAAGAATACATTCCTGGAGCTGAAGAGATTGCTCAATGGTTAAGAGCACTGGCTGCTTTTGGAGAGGACCAGGTTGGGGTCCCAGTATTCACATGGTGGCTAACAACCATCTATATAACTTTAGCCCTCACAGGCATTGGAAGCACATGCAGACAAAATACTCATACAAATGAAATAAAAATAAATAAGTTTTTCAAAAATTAATACATTCCTTTTAAATATACATGTGATAGTTAATCATGGTCAACAACTTGATCGGATCTGGAATCAACTGAAAGACGTTCCTGTGAGAATATCTCCAAGAAGGATTGACTGAGAGTGGAAGACCCTCCACCTGGGGTGCACCAGTTTCTGGTGGTGGCCAAGGATATAAAGAGGAAAAACAGTGCCTTTTCCCTTCCACCTCACTCCGCGCTAGTGAGTGTATCTACTGTATTGCTGCTGCGTTGGAGTTCTACTTCACCTTTCTAATGTTGACTGAAGACAGGGGTTATCCACTAAACCCTCCAGATATTCAGTGCCAGATTGGGACTGCTGAGTCATCCAGCCTCATTTCTCAGTCTCTCCAGCACGCAGGCAGGCAGGCACTGTTGAACTTCCCAGCCTATAACGCATAAGCCAATGGAATAAATCCACTTCATATTACATATTCCTTCTGTTGGATCTTTTTCTCTAGTGAACCCTAATTAATTTGATATGTTTTGCCAGATCTAGCAAACTATTTGCAAGAATATTATCAAAGAAATAACACTATATACTAATTATATTTTAGTGGAAATTTAAGCTTCTCAGCAAGTTATACTAATACCACTGTGAATAAAATTTATATTATCTATTCCGAGGAAAACATGCAGGGCGATAGGACAAATAAAGAAAGATGATTCTGGTTTTGAAACATGAAATGTGTTTCTGTTCTAGATTGAAATATGTGCTAACAGAGATACTGAGCACTCATCCAAACTTTCATTTGCCATTTGTTTTTAACTCCAATATAGTGAGATTTATTTCCAATGCCTTTTCCTGTTAGAATAGCATAGATATCTAACTTAGTTTCCTGAAAGCCTGCTGGATTTCTTGACAGGCTTCTTTAAAGGTGGCCTCTTCACTACATGAACAGACTCTTCTACCAACAGATGAAAGTGCTCTGAGGTTTATGATTCAATAAGCAAACCAAGATTCAGCTCCAGGGATTGGAAAACAATTCGTTAAAATGGAAACACTAATAAGGAAGTTTCCACATCATTAGTTTCCTAATGCACCTGCCCCTGACTATTTTGTTGTCACCAGTAAAATTTAAGTGCTTTATATTTCATATTTATTATCTACATAAAGTTCATGCTTCAGAGTCTCTAATGTAGCTCAAGGAAAAGAAAAATCATTATTCAAGCAAGCTCAGTGTCAGTCTCTTGAGTAGTCTATAACCATTCCCTTTTGCATCACACACTGACAATATTATAATATTTCCTTAATTATTTTATTTTCTATGCTTCTTGTACCCCTTATGGTGGCATCAGCCTCTAAAATTCCAATTTGAACTTGAATTTTAAATTAGTAGAAGCTATAGTGATAGATAGATAGATAGATAGATAGATAGATAGATAGACAGATAACCCCTTCTAAAGATTTTCATTTTAAGAGTATGAATATTTGTTTTCATATATGAATGTGCAGCAAATGCATGCTGGATACATGAAGAGGCCAGAAAAGGGTGTTGGATCCCATGGGACTGGAGGAATTACAGAAGGTTGTAACTAACCCACCATGTGGGTTCCAAGAACCAAACCCTGGCCTTCTAACGAGAAGAGCAATTGCTCTTAACGTTTGAGCCATTACTCCAGCCCCTATATATACAACCTTTAAAAATATTTTCAAGGCTCCAGTACTCAAAGCAATGAAAAATATTCATGTAAATATATATAGTTGCATAGTTAATAAAATATTATATATATTAGCAAAGGTCTGATACAGAAATCTTGATTTTTTTATTTTATTTTTAAAATGTTTATGTGTATCAGTGTCATGCCTGGATGTGTGTAAGTACACTGGTGTCATGCAATGCCTAGGAGGTCAGATCCTCCCGGAACTGGAGTTATGGACAATTGTTAGCTGCCATATGGGTTCTGGGAAATGAATCTGGGTCTTCTCTAAGAGCAATCAGTGTTCTTAACTCCTGAGCCATTGTCTCTCCAGCCCCTTGATTAATTTTTATATACTTTGTTATTGCAAATTTTTCTTTCTTGGCATTTTTATTTCCAGTCCCATTTTTATTTCTGAGTGAAATGTTGGGCTGAAGAATTGTTGTTTTTTTCAGATGAGTTCTTGAGTCTCCAGAAGAATCTGGTCTTAAAGCCTACCACTGAATTCTCCACAGATGTTCTTTTCACGTGGTGGCATCGTCGTCTTTGAGGTGCTGGTGTGTTTGATTGCTTCAGGAAGAAAGATATGGCAGTACTCATCAGAATGCAGACTTGCTCACACCCTTGGTTATAGGGATTTTCCAGCCCCAATGGGGCTACTGTGTTAGCTTTGGGATGTCAAGTGCCTGGGCAGGACATCTATCACGCTTCTATGGTTCCATTTTTTTCCCTTAATAATGATGTATTGAAGATATATTCAGAATGGACTAAGACAGTATACTAAGTAAGAAGCCTTTCCTAAAGGGGTTTCCCTAGGAATTAGGCACTTTATCATTGCCTTAAAATATAACTACATGTTACAGAGCCAGGACAGGATAGGAACATCAAGACACATGCCTCAGGTGCAAAATTTAAAGGGGCACCAAGAAATTCAGTAACAAAGATGGTTTTTGAAAGCAGTGTTAAAAATATTAAGATGAAAGGTCTATGATGTATAAAACATAAAATTGTAAATACAGTCTTGATACACTATATATAGTTCAACAAATCTTCATGCCTCTATAGTCTAATAGCAAATCAATCATTTAATTATTGCCTCTCCTATGTATATTGAAACTTTACTGTTGGCTTTGGGCAAACACTTCATATTCAAAATCTTATTGTTGGACATTTTCTCAATCGGTTGTGATGTTTAATAACATTAAAATGATATTTATTAGATCAGAGGTCTAATAAATGCTATTGGTCATGTAAAGCTATTATTCCCTTAATAAAAATCCACTGTTGTTTTTTTTTTTTTTTTGGTATGAAACTGGAGTCAGCAACTCCAATAGCAATTTTTTTATTGATGCTTTGTGTATTTCATACATTATTTTCCAATCCAGTTCAGGCATATTTCCCTTTCCCTCCCTCCCATCCCACCCCACCCCATCCCAGATCATGCAGTCTGCCATAACTGTCCAGCATCTTTCTCTCAGATTTTTTTTCCATTTTTTAGCAATAAGTGATAATTTATGAGTACAAGCATCCCTCATGTAAAACCAATTTGCAGGCTGTTGTGCCCTAAGTGAATTTTGGTTTGGGATTGGAACAGGATTTCCAACAATTCTTGAAGCAGTTCTAAACATACTTCTGCCATTTTGTGCAATGTATTTATTTGAAGTGACATTCTCAGCACTGGTGACTATAAAATCAAAATATCGATCAACTCTGAAAAACATTGAAGATATTCCATGTCCTGTGGTATCAAGAATTATTTACATAAAAATCAACAAGTATATCTACCTCAATAGTAGGTAAATTTGCTTTCATCCTTAATAAACAGTAAAATTATATACATAAAAAATCCACTGTTTATGTGTTCCAGAAAAAGGTATCTTTTTACAAATGCTAAATTTCATCTATGCTATTACTCGTCATATTTAAATTGTATTACATATTTCCACACTGTAAAGATGCACCACAGTATTATTTTGACATTTGTAATATATCACAAGTCCAGATATGTCCTCCCACACCCTTTATTGATGCCGCTTTTGGGAGAATAGTTCACACACTGATGTAAGCACATACTGCCCTCTGTTACATAATGAGCAAGTTTTCAAGAAACAAAAGACTGCATAGGCAGCAGTGGTCTCCTAAGACTATAATGGAACTGAGCAACTGCCCTTGGCTAATAACACCATAGCCATGATAATGTATAGTTTAACAAGTCACTCATATGCCTGTAGTTCAGCAATACAGTTTTGTACAGAACATAATACTTGGTATTTCGCATGGTCCTTGAAACAAAGCAGGACATCAAATGCCATGTCCGAAGTGGCCTTTCCATTCCAAAACCTGGAACAAGCAAAAGAAACAACAGAAACGGGCCAGACAGCCTCAAACCGTGTTTAGGTAAAGTTAACTCCCTACTACTACTGCAGCAACTAAACAACTAGGATTTCCTGCAAAGAGGATTGCTTTCCTGCAGGCACTGTCTCTCAGCTTCTTCTTAGAATGCTGGGCATATGGGGCTGGAGAGATAGCCTAGCGGTTAAGAGCACCGACGCTCTTGCAGAGGACCCGGGTTCGATCCCCAGCACCCACATGGCGGCTAAGAACCGTCTGTAACTCCAATTCCAGGAGAACTCCAGTTCCAGGGGAATCCGAGACCCTCTTCTGACCTCCGCGGCATTGCACGACACGGGTGCACAGACCTGCATGCAGACCCCGTACATTCATACACATACACCAATAAATCAATAATAAAAAAAAAAAAAAAAAAAAAAGAATTGCTGGGGCATAGGGGCTGGAGATGGTGGCCTACGGTTTAGCCGTGAACTGCTCTTACAGGACCCAGGTTCACTACCCAGCACCCACATGGCGGCCGAAGAGCCGTCTGATGACTGAAGCTCCAATTCGGAGAACTCCAGTTCCAGGGGAATCCGACACCTCTTCTGACCTCCGCGATTGCACGACACGGGGTGCACACACCTTGCATTGCAGACAGTACATTCATCACATACGAAATAAATAAAAATTAAAAAAAAAAAGATGTGGGGCATACACCAGGCCAGAGCAAGCTAATTATGTCACTGCATGTATAGTCTTAAAAAAAAAAAAAAAACACAAATCTCTTCTCCTTTTAGGAAGCAGTTGCAAACAAGTCCTATGGACAGGATTGGAGCTACCCCCCGCCCAGCCCACTCCACCCCACCCCTTGGACTATATGGAACAGCATCTCTCTGGGGCTCTGTGGAACTTTCCACCCTGGATTTTGTGGTGGGGAGGGGTGAGAGTGTTGGTTTGTGTGTGTGTGTGCGTGTGTGTGTTTGTGTTTGAGAATGGTCCTCTCCTAGGGAGATCAGGCTGGCCTTGATCTCACAAATCTATGCCGCCTAGCCTCCTGAAGGCTGGGACTAACGCATTTTGCTGCCACTCCCTGCGCTGACTTTCCACCATGGCAGCGGCGCTGTTAGTCAGTAAGCGTTTCCGGTAGACCACCAGAAAGTTTACCTCTCTTGTCGACAAGTTCAGGCCTCCTATTAGCAAGGTTCCCTCCTGTTCCTAAGGTACCTTTCTGCTACTGAGCTTACCTCTCTGCTAGCCAGCTGACCTCCCATTAGTAAGTTAATTTCCCTTATTTTTAAAGTTACTTCCTCCTGGTTCATTCAGTTAGTCTTGCAGGCTGCCCCTGGGTGGTTTCTCTCCTTTCTAGACAGCCCACCTCATCCTGCTACTGCAGCTAATCTATGACTAGTAAGACAAAGGTTCTACATCCCTAGATTGCTGGCTTCTGCTGTAAGCATATCCAAGACTCTCACTTCACTGGTACCCAAATAGGAAGCACATTGCTATAAATTGGTCATTATTTTGAACCTATTGCTTTTGTTTATATAAAAATCATTTCCTGGCAGGCGTGGTGGCGCACGCCTTCATCCTAGCACTTGGGGGCAGAGGCAGGGCGGATCTTTGTGAGTTCAAGGCCAGCCTGGGTCTACAATGTGAGTTCCAGGGACCGGCTGGGGCTACAAGGAGACCCTTTGTCTCGAAAAAAAAAAAAAAAAAAAGAAAAAAATCATTTCTATAAAACTGTATGCCATGTGTTCTGGGAACAACCTGCCACCCCTTGTGCTTTTTGCTGTTCTTGATCACATCAGGAGGGAATGATGAGTGATCTGACCTGCACCATCTGGCTTTTTTCACAGACACGCTGCGTGTTCACACAGTGGATGAAACTGCCTAGTGTTGCATCAAACAGACTGTATCCTGTACATTGTAAATAAAATAAGTCGTCCTTCTTGACAGCACATATGCACAAAGCTTCCATGTCTAAAACTTGAAAAAAAAAACAGTAGACAGATATGCACAGAAGAAGCATCTCCTGTGAAGCTCGGAGGCCGTTGCCTGTGTTTCTCACTTTGCATTTTGGCTAAGGAGGAGGCCTGTGGCTGACCTGATGAAAACCTTTTTGCAGAAATTAGTCAAGAACCTGTACACAGTTGCAGCTCAGTCAGAAAGAAGCCTAGTCTCATGCTTTTTCCTTTTGAAAGAGTTATTCAGGCTTCCTATGGTGTGGAACCCAGTCATCACCCAGGAACTATTAGAGATGAAAATAGCCTACCTTTGTTTTATCTTCCCCCACAAAAGTAGGACTGTTTGAGTTTCATATACGACACTTTCTTGTGCCCAGGTTAGGAAAAAAATAGATGTGAGTTGGGGAACACAGAGAACGGGTGATCAGGAATGCCTTATCACCGTCTGTACTAAGTGATTCCCTAATTAGTGCATATTTCAAAGAGAGTTTGCAAGAGTGGTGCAAGCAGTTGAAAAAACACAGAGTCAATTAGATTTGGGATATACAGGCACATGGCTGCCTCTGCTGCACAGGTATTTCCAGGCAGGTAGTGTAGCTGGTGCTGACGGTGGAGTCTTGCTTGACTCAGGGAGACCCATATTTGCTTTATTGTTTCTGTCCTTTGGTAACACTCTTGGCATTCCAGATGCCCATTGTTAACACTTGATGTGTAGGTCTCAATACATCCCTCCCATGTTAACGCAGGTCTTCGGCAGCAGGGTCTATTGCCTCTCCTCCTGCATATATCCCAACTTAGAGGCAAGATGACCTTACCTTTTGTGGGGCCTTGATCCCCTGGCCAACCATTCCACCTGGTAGAACCAATCCATTGCTGATGTCAGAAGCTTTTTTTTCCTGTATTAATATATTTTGCTGAGTGCCATAGCCCTAGGACTTTAGTATTATATTTGGTTCGGAACAGAGAGTAATCCCTTCCACAGTTCCATGTCTAGTAGTCAATTTTAAAGCAAGCAGTTTTTTACCGGTTTTATAAGAGATTACCTTACAATAGTTGTCTCCAATTGGCTATTGGCTCTCCCCTTGGAGACATAACCCCTGGCTGATGCCACAAGCTTACATCCTCTACAGGTTAGATGTTTTAATCCACAGTAAGACCCTGTCATTATTTCACAGGGGAAAAAAATTGTATTCATGTGTAACATATCCAGAACATGTGTCTATGCTAAAGTACCTACCATAACTTTTAGTACTGTTTAAATACCTATTATATCTAATTGCATGTGCTTATTATAGGGCTCGAAGGTTATTCCTGACAAACTGTCAGCCCATGAAACGGAACAGCCAGAATTGACCAGAGTCCACGTAAACAGCTCCAGAGAGGAGTGGACTGTTTTACCTCTCATCACCTGTGCCCCTTTTCTAAGCCTAGGGAAAACAACTCGGAAAGGGGGGCGTTGTAGACGTAGGCTGCGATGGGTGACTGGTGTTGAAAACTGCAGCAATGTAGTCTGGGCACACATCTTGATCAACTTGATTGAACAAAACAACCTGTCACCCCCCACTGGATGGTGGTGCTGTAGGGGTTTGGGCACCACAGTGCAGATGGTTTTACATGAAGGGATGCTTGTACTCATAAAAAAAAAAAAAAAAAAAAAACTGAAAAAAAAAAAAAACTGAGAGAAAGATGCAGGACAGTTATGGCAGAATGCATGATCTGGGATGGGGTGGGGGTGGGGGGGAGGGAAAGGGAAATAAGCCTGAACTGAATTGGAAAAAATGTATGAAATGCACAAAGCATCAATAAAAATTAATTTAAAAAAAAAAAAAAAGAAAAAGAAAAAACACAGAGTCACCGTGAAATGAATCAGGCTTGGCCCAGAGAGGGTAGCAGACTCAGACCTCCTCCACCTTACCAGCTGGATGATACTGACACTGACTTCTGAAACGACTGTGGCCAGAAGTAATGTGACAACTAGGAATAATTTGTAAATTGTGAACTGCTAGACAAATAGGAAGGAACTTAAAACTCAACAAAGTACATTGAGAAAATGAAGGAAGACTTCATAGCTAACTCCCAATGCACTAGATAAACGGAGTCAAAACATTTTTCATCAGTCTAATGAAGTTAATATGCTCTTGTATTCAAACTATTTCTTATAATAAATCAGTCTTACAAACAGACATTCAGGGATTGAAGAAACATTAATTATTCTCACCATTTACTAGGTGAGGAAAGTCAATTATTTTTTAAGGTTTTAGATTATTTTTACTTCCCAATCAGTAAATAAGAAAATGGAAAAAAAAAAAAACTTCTGTAATAACTTTTCTTGTATTTCATTAAAATACAAAAAACAATACAAGAAATAAGATAATTCCATTACTACAGACTAATTGAAAAATAAATATTGACACTTCAGCTTGTCCAGACCAATGAGGTATTATGTAAAAATAAATTGGAGGGCTGGAGAGATGGCCTAGCGGTTAAGAGCGCCAACCGCTCTTACAGAGGACCTGGGTTCGATCCTCAGCACCCACATGGCGGCCGAGGACCATCTGAAACTCCAATTCCAGGAGAGCTCCAGTTCCAGGGGAATCCGAGACCCTCTTCTGACCTCCGCGGCATTGCACGACACGGGTGCACAGACCTGCATGCAGACAGTACATTGATACACATACAGAAATAAATATAAATAAATAAATAAATAAATAAATAAATAAATAAAAATAAATTGGAAAAATCCAAATAGAGTCATTGACCATATTTTTAAAATACAGTTCCTTATATAATTGCGCCTGCTTTTTAAAAACAATTTTATAGAACACTGATACGTTTTGGTTAACAAAAAAATTTGAATAGGACAAAAAAATGAATGAATGAATGAAGTTAGTTAGATGTACAAATGTGGGGCAGTTGCTCACAGAGGCCCAGAGAAGGTATCAGATCCCCTGGAGCTGGAGTTCCAGGTAATTGTAAGCGTCTAAGCTGCCCAGTGTGGGTGCTGGAAACTCAGCTCTGGTCCCCTGCAAGAGCTGCAAGTGCTGTTAATGACTGAGCCATCTCTCTAGCTCTATGGAACTCATTTCAATCTTGAACAACTTATTTTCTTTATTCTACAAATTCTCTATAAGATCTATTCCTACATGTGGGTGATCATTACTATTAGTAAATTGTCATTAAATATATCTCTTCTGAAATCCGGATTCCTACTTTCAATTCTATTAGACATTTTATTTGATATCCCTCACAGACCTCTAAAACTCTACCTATTACAAAATAAATTCAATGTCTCCCACAGCTGACATCTACTCTTGTCCTGTATTCTTGTCTGACTAAAGAGTACCGTGCCCACACAGTGACTTATGTGTCAAGGGCAGCAGACTACCTTGCTTCACCTCCCGCACAACTGGTCACCTGATAAAATGAACACAATCCTACTTCTAAAGTGCCGGCTGTATCTGTGATTGTACCTTCACTGTTCATTGCTTCCTCTCCCCAGGTATCAAACTTTAAAACACATTTCCTTCTCAGTTAAGATGTACTGAAGGGTAGGAGGATCCAGATAAAGACAAAGGGAAACTGAGAGTCTCCCTCCCCTGCCAAAGGTCGGGGGGCACATGCAATCATTTGCAGCACCAACTCCCTCCCAAGACACATACACATGTTTAATTACATTCAAGGTTCTGGTGCAGTTCATTGAACGTATCATAATATGTGCTGGTTCCAAGCCTTTAGAACATATTCTTCAATGCCTTCGGAAGCATCTTTCCTAAAGCATTTGCTTGAAACACTTGCAAACATTCCTTCAGCACTAGCTGATAGGCCCTTGTCTTCTCTGAACACTCCTCCAGCTAAGCTGGGGACGCTCATCGGCACATCCAGAGCACTGGATATCATTTTTTCATGGGACTTGGGAAATGTTTTTTAACGTTTCTGTGTGTCTTTTTTTCTCCATCAAGGCATAAAATACTGCCTGTCACCATTATCTGGCCAGTGGCCTGTATACAGTAAAAGATTGATAAATGTGTGAATTTGTTCATTCTTTCACAATTAAGCAATGTTTTAAAATTAGGTAATTGAATTTTTGTGAATTTTATACAATCTATTTGGATCATATTTAGATCCACTCTCCGACCTGCAACCCCTTTTTAGACCCTTCTATGTCAGATTTCATGTACTTTGTCATTTATATTAAGGTACATCAAGTCAAAATTGGGATTTCAAATGTCCTTGAGTGTGCATCCTTCTACTGGAGCTTGGTTAACCCATCTGTATCAGACCCTTAAAGAAAGCCAACTCTCTCTCTCCCAGCAGTTATCACTGTCCAAAGTTCCTTAGCTAAGTTTGGGGCTTCTTACCTTCTCCCCTTCTGTGTTGGGTTTTCCTTGGCTTGAGCTTGCATGGGTCTTGTGCGGCCTTTGCTGTGTGTTCATACAAACAGTTTCCCCGCTGTCCGCAGCACTCTTCCTCATGGTCATCCACCACCGCTGGCTCTCACAGTCCAGAAGCAGAAATATTTTTGCCTTGTCCCATACTATTCTTGTTCAAGTGCCCTCAACTTTGACTCTACCCTTATAAGAGGAAAAGAGTGCTCAGGGAGATACTGAGTCCCTTATGAAAAATTCAGTGACTACAGCCATATAATTGAACAGTGCAACAAAGCTGCTCTGGATAGCATGAAGACAATCAAGTGGGAAATATACCTCTGTATTACAGAATAATGTTGTGGTCAACTATGGGAAAGAATATGACACTGAGTCTCATAAGATTATAATAGAGCTAAAAATGTTCTAGTGCATCACTCACATGGGTGTGGTGATCCCATCAGCAATCTTGGTTATCGACACGAACAATCTTGGTTATGGACGGGATTTTCATGTGTCGTAGAGAAGCATACCTCTGGGTGTGTCTGAGAGGAAATTTCTGGAGACATTTAGAGCACAAGGGCTCTCAAGTACTGAATGGATTCATAATACAATGAACAATTGGGAGGTGATCAAGATGGGGCCTTTGGAGGAAGTAGAAAACCAGAGGTATATCTCGCGGCAGACTCTTACTCTGACTCCTTCCTGTCGTCCTTTCCCCTACTTCCTGTCCACCATGATGAATGTTCTTCTCACAGTGAATGTTCTTGCAGGTGACCTGGATTCAGTTCCCAGCACCCACATGGTAGCTAACAACCATCCATAACTCTAGTTCCAGGGGACCCAACTCCTTCTGACTTCTGCAGACATTGCACAACACAAGTGTACTGACATGCATGGAGACAGTACACTCACACGCATAAAATATAAAAAATAATATTTTTAAAAATATTTTAAAAGTAGCTGGGCATAGTGGGACACATTTGGGAGGCAGAGGTTATATGAGGCAGATCTCTGTGAGTTCAAGGCCAGCCTAGTCTAGATAGCAAGTTTCAGGTCAGCTGGAGCTCCAGAGAGACCCTGTCTCAAACAAACAAACAAACAAACAACCCACCCACACAAATTTTAAAAAATATAACACCACAATTATGCATAATACCTAATGATGATGATAACAGATGACTATATTACTGGTTTATGTACTAACTACTTTTATTGCTATTTTAGAGGGTCCCCTCTCCTATGTGTATTACATTTTAGAATACATCCTTTCTGTTACTTCATTACAGAAAGTTAACTGTAAACAGGGCTCAGGCAGCTCCTTCAGGCAGTAGTCAAGAAGAAGGAGTGGCTGTCAAAGGGGATGACAACTCCACATGTGTCACTGCCGTGATGACTTTCCAGTGGAGATCAATGACAGTGATATTGACAGTGGAGATCGATGACAGTGATATTGACCTAGACAGACCTGGGCTAATGCACATGTTTTCTTCTTAGTTTGGTTTTTTAATATAATTATTTGAATTCTTTTTTAATAAATGTTTGTGCATTTCATACAAAACATCTTACCATCTTTATTGCCCCTCCTCCATCCGAACTTCCCGTGGCCCACCACTAGATTTCATGCATTCTGTCATGCCTATTGAGTCAAGTTAGTGTACCTATATGTCTCTCAGTGTAAGTTCATCTGCTGGGGTCTAGTCAGCCTATCTAGAGTCTCTCCCTTAAAGAAGATCAACTCTTTCTCAACTGGCAGTCTTTCTTAGTTTTTAAGAAAAAAATGTTTAAAGGGGCAAAATTTTAGTGGGAAAAATTTATAGAATAAGAATATAATAAAAGAAAATATTTTTGCTCATTGGTGCTATCTTTTTAACTTTTATGAAATAAATAAAAGTCTTTTTAAAGTTTATAAAGTGAAAGTATTATAGGAAGCAAAAGTTAATTTACTATTGAAAAGAAGTGTATATGAACTGAGTAGACTAACCCAATTGTAGAGTGTGTGTACCATGTAGCCAACTGTAACAACATAAAGCTTCCTATTTCCTGGCCTCTTGTTCACTGACTCATGTAGTGCCTTCTAGTCCTGCAAACTCCATTTTTGGCAAGTGCTCTATAGATTTTGCACACCTAGACATGTTCAATATTCCAGCTTCCTACAGTGTTCTGCACAAGCTTATATCATAGGCTTACTAGGCCACACCATGTGGGGTGGGTGTATACCATCTGAGGAACTACACCCTTTACCATTCATGCAATAATTAAATAGCTTTACATATCTCATGACAAATGACTAAAAATGCCTGTATAAGTCACCAAGAGACAGATTATGAGAATGATATACTCCTAACAAGTACATGCAATTTCTTTTTTAAATTTTTTTCATTTTTTAAAAATTTATTTTATTTTATTTATTTTTATGTGTATGAATGTACTGCCTACATGTAGGTTTGTGCACCCGTGTCGTGCAATGTGCAGAGGTCAGAAGAGGGCGTCGGACTCCCCTGGAACTGGAGTTCTCCTGGAACTGGAGTTATGGACAGTTCTCAGTCACCATGTGGGTGATGGGGATCGAACCCGGGTCCTCTGCAAGAGCAGTTGGCGCTCCTAACCACTAGGCCATCTCTCCAGCCCCCAGTACATGTAATTTCAATGCTTCACATTTCTGAGGCCCCATTTGCTTTTACCTTTTAATTCTGCAGCACCATGAAAAATGACCTAAATCCTTAATAGGACCTGCACACCCCCATGATCTGTCTGCTCCTCACGTCTTTAATCTTGTCTTACTTCCATTTTCTTTTCTTCTTCTGAACACGATCCACAATGGCCTTGTTTTCTCTAAAACACAGTGTTCCTTCCCTCCACAGAACACTCACTCTTGCTATTTTTTTCCAGCCCAGGATATTCTTAGCAGCATAACACTCTTGCCCCTCAACATTGACTTAGATCCCTGCCAACCCCTAGTTCTCCAGCTGGGTACCTCTTTGGGGATGTCTCTCCTGACCTTCATGGGAGATTAAGTTTCTTTTCATTTGCCTTACTTTTGTTATTATTTTAGACACTAGACTATAAGCACAGAAGACAAGGAGCCACATGTAACTTCTTGTGCCGACCAAAGAGCACAAGTAGGCTGTGCTTTGTTCCTGTAATTGAGTTGATGTTTGCATTCAGGATCTGTTTCTAGAGTCCTTCCTTTTTTTCAACAGTAAAGTAGAGTAGCTATCTCAGAAATTCATTGCTCACAAACAAATTGCTTTGTTTTCTTTTCAAATGTCTGTTTTTGCGGTCGCATGTATTACTCATCTCAGATTTTACAGATGTTTTCTGCTTACATGGACATTCATTTTGACTGAATTCTGGCCATTTCTCTGCATTCTCAAGATCATTCAGAATTCTACTCTGTTCTCTAAGGTGATGTGAAATTCCTACTAAGTGCCCACGGACTCTACAAAGGTAAGGAATATACTTAGCAGTCGGTGGCAGATGGAGGTAGTTGAGAAAATATCAAAGTTTTACTCTAAGTACATCCGTGGTAATTTAAGAGTTTCCTTTTCTTTGTAAATGTGTAATTTAGAAGTAACCCTTTATATAGTTAACCTCACAGAATTTATGAATCTATGCTCAGTAGTCCTCTGAAAGAAAATAAAGCTTTGCTTAACTTAAACATATGCTTGCTTACAGTTACCAAGAAGTTAAAGAGCAACAGCAAGCACGCAGTCAGACAGGGATGTTTTTGCTAGTCAGTACGCATCCCACAAGTGGGCCAAGGAGAACACAGTGCAATCAGCGTTACCCTGAGCTGACATTCAGCCTCAATTAGAATTTCATGGTAATTTGAAATTTTGATGAGGCTTAGAAATTTACTCTATTCAGAAACAGCATTCTAATTTCTGTGTGGCTCTAACCCTTAATGATTATTCATTGAGGAAACAAACAGCCCTTGAAAATCCAAGGAAACAGTAAAAAAAAAAAAATCTAGCAAAGAAAGGATGGTAAGATTAAAATAATGTGAATTATTTTTTAGTACTCATACCTGCAAGTGCTAGAAAATGATAGTAACAATGCACACTCTTCAGTTTATTTTTAAGCCAACCCATCCATCCAAGAAATAAAACTAAAAATGTTTTCAACTGACATATATCTAAAACCAAGCTGAACACAAGTTACCAAACCCAATTTAATCACACATTTACAGAAAAAAACCCTGCAAATTGAGTCATAGAAATACTTCTTTGAACATTTAGAAAAGAACACAAATTATTCTAATTTCTGAGTGTAGGATACTTTTTGAAGATATTATGCTATTTTTTTTTTTTTTGTCTTATTAAGACAGCGTCTCCCTATAGCCCCAGCTGTCCTGGAACTCACTGTATAGATTAGGCTGGTCTTGAACTCATAGCAATCCTCCTGCCTCTGCCTCCAGAGTGCTGGGCTTAAAGGTGTGCACCACCATGCCCAGTTACTGTGGTTACTATGCTGTTTTATAAGAAAATCCAGATACTTAGCTAAAAGGAAATATCAGTACATTAGAGTATGCCTTTCCTGGAATGGTACACAGAAAAGGGGGAAATACTCAACATTTTCAGCATTTAGATAAACCCCTTGAATGTTCCATAGCAAATGAATTGTTAGCATTTTGTGGTCTGAATTGTGAATGTGTTTATTGGCGAAAACATCCACTAAGTTCCTTTGTGATGTTGTATATATTATGTACGTTTATTATAGATTAATATTTTTTTAAATTTTTTTAAATTTTATTTATTTTATATGTGTATGAATGTACTGTCTGCATGTAGGTTTGT
Organism: Rhizomys pruinosus; assembly: GCA_009823505.1. Classification (NCBI taxonomy): domain Eukaryota; kingdom Metazoa; phylum Chordata; class Mammalia; order Rodentia; family Spalacidae; genus Rhizomys; species Rhizomys pruinosus. The sequence goes on along the minus strand of VZQC01009175.1, from coordinate 3,040,819 downwards.
GCACCCGTGTCGTGCAATGCCTCAGAGGTCAGAAGAGGGCATCGGATTCCCCTGGAACTGGAGTTAAAGACAGTTCTCAGCAGCCATGTGGGTGCTGGAGATCAAACCTGGGTCCTCTGCAAGAGCAGTCGGCGCTCTTAACTGCTAGGCCATCTCTCCAGTCCCAATAATAGATTAATACTTTTCTAACTTTTCTTGATGATGGACCTGCATTTGGTCTGATGGGCAGACCTGGGCCTGGATTTGGTCTGAATGTGTCCTCCAAGGTTCATGTGTAGAATTCCCACCGCTTCAAAAGAGGATTTTGAATCCAATGGACAAAGCTGATTACAACTATAACATTTAGAGGTGAAGCCTTAGGAGTTTGGTTACAACTACAGGGCTAAAGCCCCATGAGTGTGTGATAAAGGCTGCATAAGAAGAGGTTATGAGAGCCAAAGACACGGTATCTCCTCTGCCAGTGGATGCTCTCTACCACCTCAGCACTCTGCCAGTACGAAGCCCATCTCCACATATGGCCTCCCAGCTCTTCACTTCCAGAATCACCAGCTAAAGTTGGTGATATTCTGTATTATATTACTGACCACAAAAACAAAATTAAAAAAAAAAAAAAGTACTCACAAACAAAACCAAAAAAGCACACAAAGTATTTACTTTCAGTATTCTGGAGTATATACTTTGGGGAAAGTTGAAGCAGAGGAATCAGGAACACAGGCTGCAACTAAACTTCAAATATTATATCAAGGAATAAATGCATAACACACCTTGCTATTATATGAATGCTGAATGGCCCCAAGGCTCTGGTGGTACCACTAGGAAGTAGTGGGGTCTGCTCAAAGGAATGGTAGGAACCTGGCCTGTTCTCTTCTTCTTTCTTCTGATTACCAGCTGAGCTTGCTCTGTCACCCACCCCGGCCATCGCTAACCCGCATCCCTACAGGATGAATCTATTTGATTACAGATCAAAGCCTCTAAAAACTCTTGTCATAATAAATTATCTTTGCATGTCAGTAAACACAGGTATTTTATTAATGATAGAAACCTGAGTTACAAATATCTCTAGCTATGACTAGTAAGATTCTTGTTGCATGGGTCCAACTGTTTGAAAATCTAAGTGATTGCTGATTAAACAGTTGAACTGAAGCTCACCTCTACCTTTACAAAGGAAAAACAAAACAAAGGAAAAACAGCAAAAATTACAACTTAAAAACAATTTCTAGAAAAAGAGGAGGGGTTGAAATAGTATTTTGAAAGGCCATACTGCATATCTTAGACACAGAATGGCAAGATTACCAGATAAAGCCAAAGTCTTTTGATCATCCATAGATGATAAGAACAACGTCACTAACTAGAGAAAGTTTGATTATTTTTTCAACAGCACCTCTTCCAATTGAAAGATGATGAAGTTACATATACTTAAGAAAAGTAGAGCCAAAGACCATCCCAAATGCAAATTACTAAATAAACAGGTTGAAGACAAATTTATTAGTGCTAAAACCTAAAAGCACAAGTACATATGTATATGAATACATACACTATGATGCATGCATCTAACATTATTATTTAAAATATGCACAAATATATAAGTACAAAGAGGAAAGAGCAGAATGTAGATTATGGCCTATAAAATAGTTACATGAATACAGTTTGCTCTCGATTTTTGTCATTGACCATGAAAATTATGTAATTATAAAGTATAATAAAAATTTAAGTAAACAGATTCTTAAATTGAAAAATAATCCAGGGGCTGGAGAGATGGCTCAGTGGTTAAGAGCACTGGCCACTGGCTGCTCTTTCAGAGGACCTGGGTGCAGCTCCCAGCACCACATGATGGTAAACAAATCTGTAAATGGGGTTCCAGCAAATCCAATGCCCTCTTCTGGTCTCCACAGGCATTGCACACACAAGTAAAACACACACACACACACACACACACACACACACACTAAATAAATAAATAAATTTTTAAAACTAAAATAAACCAAATAAATACATGTGTATATCCTGAAAGGAACTATCCAAAGTGCTTTGAAACAATAATTTAACTGTAAATTCTAGGTGGGGTAAATTTAAAGTTAAGAAGATCTAAGAAAGAAAAAGTATTGACTGCCCAAAGTGACAATAAGTGTTTGGTAGCATGGTCATTATAGATTCTCATATAGATGATATAGGGTAAAATAAACATGTGACTGCGTGCTACTAAAGTTTTGTCATCTTTTGTTTTCTTGGCATGGGAATGCCTGCCATGTGACAAATGGGGTAGAGTACAAAAGAATTGATTTAAAAGTCCAAAGCCAAAATCAGTATGAACCGAAATGATGTTTAGTGCTCAGTTAATTTTGAAAATGAAACATACTTCCTATTCTGTCATGCCAAAAAATCCTTTCAAACAAAAAGGGAGCCGATCCAGTAGTGGTAAGCTTCCTCCCCCCCACATTAAAATCTAGAGCTACTTGAAGGAATCATAGAAGTAGGGGGAAATGGCTGATCCCGGTCTGAGGCCTGCTCCACTAAGAGGGTGGATATAATGCAATCCAGATTCATCCTGAGTTGCCAACCATCTCTGAACTGGAATGCTGGATAAGGATTTGAACTTCTCTCCTGCAGTTACCATACATATAGATGTTTCAGTCACATGAACAGAATAACATGCAGGCAAGCAGTTTTCATGGTTGGATGGGATGTAAAATCTTAAAATATGGATTATTCAAATGAAAACATGTTCTTTCCTTTATCACATTATTTTCCTTTCTAGGGTGCATGCATGAGTGTATGCATGTGTGTGTGTGCATGTGTGTATGTGTGTGTGTGCATGTGTGTGTGTGTGCATGTCTGTACAGTGTATGCTTGTGTGTGTATGTGTGCAGGTGTGTGTATGCACATGTTCCTTCTGCTCATGTATATATGCATGTCTGTGTTTAGGGACATGAGCACATATATGTGCATATGTGTACAGATCCACTGGACTGCTGGTCCAGGAATTCTCTTGTCTCTGCCTGGGCAGCACTTGGATCACAGGTGTGCTCCACCCCACCTGGCTTTTCTCTATGGATGCTGGTCACGTGCTGTACTTTACTGACTGAGCCATTTCCGTAGCCTTGTTTGGTTTTATGAGACAAGATCTCATGCTGTAGCCTAGGCTAACCTAGAATTCTCATGGGCGATGAGAGAGATTACAGGTGTTAACCAGCCCCTGAGAACATCATTTTGAAGGTGTTATAAAGGGTTAAAGTGCAACAGGAGAGATAAGTATTCAATAAATGATCACAGAATTTCAAGTAGATTTCTTTTGAATCTGCTACAAAATTCTCAGCACATACACAAAATCATTATTTTGAGTTTAAAATATTCTAAGAACATAAGAATAAATAAATTACTGTGTAAAATATTCATAAAACCAGAGGCTGGAAGTGTAAATGATTAGAAACATTGAATCACTGATGCAATTATGAGGTGCCACTTCATAAAATAGGGCATAAATAATTAGAAACAGGCTAGACAATAACCATCTCCACTGTGGAGAGAGTGCCCTGCTCTAGGCGTCAAGTTCAGGGGAGTATTTAGACATTCTCTGTAAGGTGAGCACCATGTGTCTGGCCAAGTGAGGAAGGCCAGCACACTGACATCTGTCATCTTAATCAACCCCTCCATACCAAGGCCTCATTTACTACATCACATACTACTTCTAGTTTCCTCTGTAAAAACAAAAAACATAGCAAGTAATTGTCTCCTATTTCTGCTTATTGCCAAACCATAAGGACATAAATGTTTCTGTAGTACTACTTTGCATTTAGCATAAATTTAAAGTATTTAATTATAAAAAAGGAACTGAACATAAATGAATCTTTTTTTAACTAATAACATTTTCCATTCATAGGCAGTATGGTTTTTTATTTTTTTAATATTTTTAAAATTTTTTTAATTTATTTTTGTATATGTATGAATGTACTGTCTGCATGTAGGTTTGTGCACCCGTGTAGTGCAATGCCTCAGAAGTCAGAAGAGGGTGTCGGATTCCCCTGGAACTGGAGTTAAAGACGGTTCTCAGCCACCATGTGGGTGCTGGGAATCGAACCCAGGTCCTCTGCAAGGGCAGTCGGCGCTCTTAACCACTAGGCCATCTCTCCAGCCTCTTTTTTATTTTTTATGTGTATGAATGTACTGTCTGCATGTAGGTTGGTGCACCCGTGTCCTGCAATGCCTCGGAGGTCAATGCCTAGGAGGTCAGAAGAGGGCATCGGATTCCCCTGGAACTGGAGCATTGGATTCTCCTGGAACTGGAATTAAAGACGGTTCTTAGCCGCCATGTGGGTGCTGGGAATCAAATCCAGGTCCTCTGCAAGAGCAGTTGGTGACTTAACTAACCACTGAGCCGTCTCTCCAGCCCCGGCAGAATGGTTTTTAAAAAAAGTGATCAAAAGGTGCCACCATAGTGAGGTGGATGGAATTTATAGTTGTTGAGATAAAAAAAAAAAAACACCCTGTCAGATGGCACCATGATCCAGCAGCGTGTCTGTTAAATCTAGCAAGTCCACGAGCAGCTGCTCTTCAGAAATGCTTGAAGTATTAACAGTATCCCTGACTTGAAAATCTTCCTCATTATAACAAACTTCCTTTTATATTTTATTTCTTCTACTTGTGTCCTAACTCAGTTTCTTAAGGATATGGCTGTAAATTCCTACGAATCGGAGTTCTGTGCAAAGAATGAAAACTCTGAGCTAGAAGATGTTTTTTAAATATATTTGGATGCTAGGTGGTCACAGGAAAGTCAGAAAGAATATTTAACCTTCTCTGATGAAGTTCTTCATGCAGTCTGTCCTAGTTTGTCTTCCATTACTGTGACAAAACACTCTGACCAGCACCAACTTGGGGAGGAAAGGGTTTGTTCAGCTTATATCTCCCGGGTCACAGTTCATCACTTAGGGAACCCAAGGCAGGAACTCAGGGCAGGAACCTGGAGGCAGAAGCTGAAGCACAGGCCATGGAGGAAGGCTGTTCACTGGCTTGCTCCCCTGGCTCATGTCCAGCCCGCCTTCTTATACAGTACACAACAACCTGCCCAGGGTGGCACTACTCATTGTGGGCTGGGCCCTCCCACACTGCTCGACCACCAAGACAATACTCCACAGATGTGGCCACAGGACAGTCCAATGGAGCCAATTCCCCAATTGAGGCTCCCTCAACCCAGGTGTGTCAAGTTGACACTAAAGCTATCCAACATACAGTCCCAGCTCCAAGTTCAGATTTTGAAACCCAAATCCCCAGTGACTTAGCATTAGGCAGTGGGGCCTTTGGAAGATCAGAAGTGACTCTCCACCTGTATGTGAGAACGTATCAGAAACCCACAGTCAGCAAGCCCAGTAAGCCAGGTACAGGCCCTCTGCAGACATCTTGAGCTAGGACGTACCAGTGTCCTACCATACACGACAAATTTCCATTGCTACCCAATAAATATCCATTCAATCATTCAGCAACTAGTTATCGGCTGTCTATGTGCCTGCAATAGTAAGACTAGGGAATCAATCAGAAAAAAAGTCCTTACATTCTACCATGCCCCCTCTTCTGCAGATTGTTCCCTAGGCTTAGAAAAGGGGCACAGGTGGATGAGAAGCAAAACAGTCCACTTTCTCTGGAGCTGTTGTCTTGGACTCTGGTCAATTCTGGCTGTTTCCTTTCATGGGCTGACAGTTTGTTCAGGAGTAACCTTTCGATCCTACTAATGAAGCACAAGCAATTAGATATATAGGTATTTAAACAGCACTAATAGTTATGGTAGGTTACGCTTTGGTATGACACAGTGATGTTTGATGTTATTGTAAATCCATAAATTAACATTTTTCTGTAAATATGGACAGGTCTCTACTGTAGCCTGTATATAAACATTCTCAGTCCACCTCTGCCTTTTCTTTAGCCAGGAGGAAACAACTCTGTCAGAAGGGGTGGCCGGTCGGACAAGCTGTGTACTAGTTAGTGGCAGAGCACGGGCTCGCGTGATCTGGTGGTGAATGGTTGCAAATCTACAGAGGCAATACTATCTGGCAACCATTTGATCAAACTTGATTGAACATACAACCCCCCCCCCGCTGGATGGTGGGACCCAAGGGTGTGTGGGTTGGGGCACAACAGCCTGCAAATTGGTTTTACATGAAGGGGATGCTGAATTGTTACTCATAAATTATCACTTATTGCTAAAAAATGAAAAAAAAAACTGAGAGAAAGATGCAGGACAGTTACGGCAGAATGCATGATCTGGGATGGGGTGGGGTGGGATCGGGGGGAAGGGAAAGGGAAATATGCCTGAGTTGAATTGGAAAATGATGTATGAAATACACAAAGCATCAATAGTAATAAAAAAAAGAAAAAAGTCAAAGGCCCAGTTTTTATACACATACAGAAATAAAAAAAAAGAAACGTATCTTCTATAAGCAGAAAGAAGCAGTGATTAAATGCACGCTAGATGATTTTAGCAAGTACTACTTAAATACAGAACAAAAGGAAAGTAAACCAAAGCTGACTTGGGGGACTATTTTTACTGGATCATGGGGAAGGGTTGCTTGGCACGAATTTCACGATTCTTCACTGAAATCGCTGGTTATACAAACTCTGATTTTCTTGTTCCTAGCACTCCATCCTGTCCTTCCCCAAAACCTATCCAGTTGTAGCTTGTGTTTCCACCTGCATATCTAAAAGTGGCTGAGAACGCAAGCATCCCCACTGTCACAGGGAATGGCTCCGCACTCCATCCCGGAACAGTGCTCTAAGCGCTCAGTCAACCTGACCATTCACTCCTCACTCCATCTTGGAACAGTCCTCTAAGCGCTCAGGCAACCTGACCATTCAACCCACTGTTCTGGATTCCGGTTCCTACTTTTCTCTCCTATAAATAGCGCCGCTCCTGCCTTCATACTGAGGGCACCAGCACCACGGATTGCTGCTGACTTCCAAGATGGAAACTGCTGTGTACAGGCTTCTTTCTCCCCCTTACCTACTCACACCCTCCCCGCCTCCCCCTCCCACTTCATCACCCTTTGTTTATCCTCGTCAGTCTGCAAACTTACTACTTGACTTTTCTCGGATTTCACTGGTTGAAATATCAGAAACCAAGTATTTTCTGAATAAATAAATAGATAAGATTAAGCATTTAAAATTTATAGAATCTATAAAGTATAGTTTTAGAAGATTTTATGCAAAGATAACATAAACATGTTACTGATAAGAGTAAAAGTAAAATTTCTTTGAAGACTAGAGATACAGAAAGAGACTTATTGGCAGGTGCCAAATTTTTCATATCTCAAAGCCAAAAAACATAGGGATATTAAAAAAAATTTTCCAAGTCATATATATATAACATATATATATGACTTGGAAAAATTGCAATATAACTAATAGTATAAGAGAAAATATAATTAAAATATAAAAGTTTGTAAATCATTTGTTCAAAAAGTTTGGGTGATGCACATGATTGAGAAATTCAAAAGAAAGTATGAAAAGCAGTAATACATAAAAAATTGCAACTTTACTTAATGCATAATGATAAAAAACAATAAAAATGAGATACGGTTATTATTTTTTAACACACTAGTACATTTAAATTTATACATTAGAAGTGCAAGCACTACAATTTATCATACATATGTACATGTATGCAATACAGTGTACCCCACTCTACAAGGCACAGAAGAATCAAGAGTCTACTAATCAGACAAATAATAACAATGAAATGCTAATTTGGCAAGATGAGACGAATGAGCTTTAAAATATGACTTTTACAACAGCAAAAATTTAGAACTGTTATAAACTTGCAGTGGTAATGTTGCAGGGCTGTGACAGAGAGACCACTTGCAGGACCACGTGGAATTTAAAGGATGGTTTATTACTCACAGCCAGGTCCCATTCAGCTTGGGAGGAGTGAGGCCCAGAGAAATGGGCTACATAGGTTTTTATAAGTACAATAGCCAATCAGAATTAATATTAAAATTAATAGCAATCAAGGAGTACTGCAGAGCAAGCAAGCCAATTACAAAAGTGAGAGTCAGCAGTTAGCGCCTGACTTTCAGGGGCACTTATGATTTCCAGTAAAAAGAAACTGATCCTTAACTTCATCTTTATATGTCTCAGGGAAAACAAAACTTAAAGAAAAGAAACTTATCACAAGATGAAGTTGAGCCTCAGCTACATAAAACAAAATGTTGTCTGAAAGGACAACGTCTGGATTAGTTTCTGGCTTCTCGTTTGTCTCAGGCAAGGAATTGCTTAAGTAAATGGCAAAGTACATGTTCTAATTCTATGGAGCAGCTGCTGTGGCCTCTACATAAGAGTCTCACATAAGCTCTCCTGGTGACCACTTGATACCAGATGTTGGCATTACTGTAGAAGTGGTGGAAAGTTTAGGTGGTGACACCTAGCTAGAGGAAGTAGACTGGAGGATATGCCTTGGAAGGCTGCCCAGTCTCTGATCTCCTCTCTCTCTCTCTCTCTCTCTCTCTCTCTCTCTCTCTCTCTCCATCTCTCTCTCTACATCTCTCTGTCTCTCTCTCCCTCCCTCTTTCATCTCTTTCTCTCAATCTCACACTGCTTCCTATCTGCCACAATGAGAGCAGTGTGTCCCACATACTCCCCTTGCCAGGATGGCCTGTCTTACCATGGGCCCAAAAGCACCTGAGCCAAGGACTGTGGACAGAAACCTTTGAAAACACGAACAAATAATTCCTCCTGCCAAGTTACTTGTGTTAGGTATTTTATCACAATGATGAAAAATCTGAGTAACACAGAAAGCAAGTCAATTCATAATGGTGAAGAATGTGGAAGTATATCTGATGTTGGTACAGAGGCACTGTCAAGTCAACAAAGCAAGTTATAAACAATACAAAATGTGAAAGAGAATGCTACAAGGTGATACTGTACAACAGAAAAATTACAGAGAACATTTGTATGTGCCAATCCCAAAGTTATTGTTATACAGATTTTAAGTAAGACAAATGTGGACAACAGCAATTTATATCTCCATTTAACTCAGATGCATTACTGTTTTTATCAGAGCCTTTAAACCAATGTTATTTAATATACACATATTTACTTTTACTAAGTCCTAAAACACCATGTAACCTGTAGACAGTGCCTGGGAAAAACTGGATACTTGTTGAACTCACATCAATTAAACATGCATTAATCGAATATACACCCATGTCCCTCTCCCGCCCCTCCCACACTTCCCGATTCACCATTTCAGTCAGTTTTCTGATGCAGTCTTTCTGTTGTTCTTTTAATATGCATCCCTCTCCACAAGAAATATTTATAACTGTGTTATTGGCACTAGCAACCACATATGAGGGACACCATTTGTCGTTTGTTTTTCTGGGACTGTGTTACTTCACTTAACATAATGTCTTCTAGCTCCATCCATTTACCTGCAAAGTTCATGATGTTGTCATTCTTTACCATTGCATAGAACTCCATTGTGTACATGTACATTTTCTCTATCCATTCGTCAGTTGAGGGGCACCTGGGCTGGTTGCAGCTTTTTACTATTGTGAACAGAGCTGCAATAAACATAGCTGTGCATGTATCTCTGCAGTAAGATGAGTCTTGTGGGTATATACCCAGGAGTGGTATGACTGGGTCATCTTGTAGCATTCTCTTTCACCTATAGGATGATTTAACTTAAAAATTACGTTTTCTTCCCAAGTTAATCACACACAGTCACCCAAAACAGCATGGGTGAATTTGATGAAATCTCTGTCTTGATTCCACCCTATAGGTATGTATAATACAACTGCCTTCTGGAGACTCATGGGTCAAAAAACAAAAACCTAAAAAAAGGGGGGATACAGATATGAATCCTTTTTTGTCAAAAACCTTGCAATTCAAATCTTAAAACTAACTATGGGAAAAGATTTGTATGTTCCAATCGGTCAAAATGTCACCAACTTAATGGCTGAGAAAGAAAAGATACAGGTTTGCATTGAGTAGGATGTACCAAAAAGTGGCAACGGAAAGGCTGACCCGTCTGAACATTCAAAGGAAGAAAAGCCTCAGATTGCCATAAACATCGAACCCCTCTGTGGATCCTACATGTAACAACTAGTTATAATGAGTCCTAATGAAACTTACCTTCTAGGTGCCACAAAGGTTCTGATATGAGAGACTTCCTTGCCTTCCCACCCATAGAACAAGGAGAAATATGACAATGATGAGGTCGCTCCCCAACTGTAAATTGGAGACAACTATTGTAGAGGTAATCTCTTATAAAACCGGTAAAACTGCTTTCTTTAATTGACTACTAGACATGGGAACTGTGGAAGGGATTACTCTCTGTTCAGAACCAAATATAATACTAAAGTCCTAGGGCTATGCACTCAGGCAAAATATATTAATACAGGAGCTCTGACATCAGCAATGGATTGTTCTACCAGGTGGATGTTGGCCAGGGGATCCAAGGCCCCACAAAAGGTAAGGGCTCCTTGCCTCTAAGTTGGGATACCTACAGGAGGAGAGGCAATAAGACCCTGCTGCCGAAGACCTGACGTTAACATGGGAGGGATGTATTGAGACCACACATGCAAGTGTACAGATGGCCTCTGGAATGCCAGAGAGTGTTACCAAAGGCCACTAAACCAATAAAGCAAATATGGGTCTCCCTGAGTCAAGCAAGACTCCACCGTCAGCACCAGCTACACCTCACCTGCCTGGAAATACTGTGCAGCAGAGGCAGCCATGTGCCTGTATATCCCAAATCTAATTGGCTATTGGCTCTCCCCTTGGAGAAATAACCCATGGCTGATGCCACAAGCTTACATCCTCTACAGGTTAGGAGATGTTATAAGCCACAGTAAGACCCTGTCATATTTAACAGGAAAAAATGTAATTCATGGATTAACATATCATCCAAACATATGTGTCTATACCAAAGTAACCTACCATAACTATTAGTGCTGTTTAAATACCTATATATCTAATTGCTTGTGCTTCATTAGTAGGATCGAAAGGTTACTCCTGAACAAACTGTCAGCCCATGAAAGGAAACAGCCAGAATTGACCAGAATCCAACACAACAGCTCCAGAGAAAGTAGACTGTTTTGCTTCTCATCCACCTGTGCCCCTTTTCTAAGCCTAGGGAACAATCTGCAGAAGAGGGGGCATGGTAGAATGTAAGGGCTGCGATTGGGGTGAATGGTGAAACTCAGCAATATAGTCTGGACACTCATTTGATCAACTTAATTGAACATACAAGCCCCCCCCCCTGCTGGATGGTGGGACCCATGGGCTGTGTGGGTTTGGGCACAACTGCTTGCAAATTGGTTTTACATGTAGGATGTTTGTACTCATAAATTATCACTTATTGTTAAAAAATGAAAAAAGAAACAGAGAAAGATGCAGGACATTTATGGCAGAATGCATGATCTGGGATGGGGTGAGGTGGGGTGGGAGGAAGGGAAAGGGAAATATGCCTGAACTGAATTGGAAAATGATGTATGAAATACACAAAGCATCAATAAAAAAAAATAAAATAAATAAATAAATAAAACAAAATATATGCTCTCAATTCTCTAAAATATCTATTAGAAATAATATGCCCAAAATGCCAAGATGGACATCGTATTTAAAGTAGCTGCTTCTAAGTTACCAAGTTATAGATAAGTCTCAAGGTTGCTCTCTTTTCTTATAGAAGTATAATACTACTCTTTTTTATTTATTTATTTATTTATGTGTATGAATGTACTGTCTGCATGCAGGTTTGTGCACCCGTGTCGTGCAATGCCGCGGAGGTCGGAAGAGGGCTTCGGATTCCCCTGGAACTGGAGTTAAAGACGGTTCTCAGCCGCCATGTGGGTGCTGGGGATTGAACCCGGGTCCTCTGCAAGAGCGTCGGCGCTCTTGACCGCTAGGCCATCGCTCCAGCCCCATATAATACTACTCTTAAAGCAGCAAGTAATGATGATGCAAGAAGGGGCAGGGTTAAGATCTCCCTCTCTCCACCCAGAGTAGGGATTAGTTAACATCTCTTTAACCTTGAGGAAGTCAGGTTTGAATGCCTTGAAACCCAAAAATTATTCCAGGATATCAATGAGTACAATTCCATTCCATCTACCATCTGTGCCTGCTTGAAAATACTTGTTTCTTTTCAAGCCAGCTGGGGCTACAGGAAGACCCTGTGTCAAAAATAGAAAGAAAAAGAAAAGAAAAGAATTGTCTCTTAGAAGCACCAAGTTAAAGACACACAAAGTACATATGAGGAGACGCTAGGCTCCGCCTCCCAGGCTTGGCTCTGGCATATTCATAGAATATTCCTGAATGTTAATCATAAAATAAATGGACTGAATGAAGTCCCCTCTTTAGGAGATTCATCACTCCTTTGTTTATTTCATAACTCAGAAGGACATAAAAAGAAAACCCTTTGTTTTAAAATTCAGGTATTATAAAAATTTTTTAAAAGAATACAAGTATTTAGAAAGTTAGGCCTAAAGTTTTGTCTTTAATAATTAGATCTTTTACACATATTAAATAATAACCTTCAAAATTATTAATGTTCTTGGGCATGGAGATTTTAGTTGTAAATAATTTAATGTACCACAGAATGGTCTTATTTAGCTTAAAACAAATTTATTACAATTGAAACTCATACTTGAGTAATATCTATTAATGTTAACAAAGGCAGAAGGTGAAACAAGCTTGGCTATATGCACAGAACATATATCTTTCAAAGTCATATAAGAATAATGTTTACACCACTTTTAGGGTCTTTATATATTTCACTCTCTAAAACCAAGTTTGTAAAGCACATAAGGAGAGTCTTTAAAAGTTCTAAGGACATTGTCTCTTGGACTCCAGACAAACAAGAGACTATTATTCCAGGGACAATGAATGTGCTACACTTGTAGTTCTGAGAGTGAATTTAGGACAAGTGCAATGGCGCCCGAGCCTGGGCTAATACACACAAACAAAGCTGCACTGTCAGCCAAGGCTCATCTACTAGAAACATGCGACCACACCAGGCACAATGAAGTATTTGTTCTTGTATTAGCCCACTGATGTCAAGGAGAACTGTGTAGTTTAAATTTATTTTAGCTGGTCATCACAGAAAGTTAAGTAAGTATTTCATACAGTTTACAAATATAACATTTTGAAATAAAAATATTAAATAAAACTATATTCCAATAGGGTTCAATAACTACAAAATATAGGTTACAGGATTCTGTGGAGGTGTTGTTAATCACCATCTTCTATGATTTGTAAAGCTTTTTAGAGACGATATCATCTCAGTTGATCAGTGTAACATACTGAGACTGAACAGCCAGTTTCCTGAGCATTTTACAGGAGTAGCTGGGGCCCCAAGGGCTCTGTCATTGCTTTACACACAGGACTGGTGATGTTGGGTCTAGAAGAATCCTCTAATAGCTCCTATATCCTCTCTCCACTGAACTGCACTGTTTTTGAACATAGTCTTTTCTCACATAAAGCCCTAGATAGAAAACCAAGTTGCCTGCTTAATAATTGGACAAGGTCAGCTCTTCTGATGTCAAGTCAGCCAGCACACTGGAAATGTGTCTTGCCCTGGTCCTGAGACACTTCTTTAATTTCTCTCTCTTTTTTAACTCTCTTCTTTTCATATACTGGGACCTATGAAGATGTTTTTATCTACTTACAGATATAGTTAATACAGTTGTCCACATTTTCTACCCTCTCTCTCCTGCCTAATGGCTTTCTTTTTACGATGGATAATACAATCATATAATATAATATTATATATATTATATATATATATATATAGATATATCTTTCTCTTTCTCTCTCCTTTTCTCTCTCCCTCCTTCCCCTCCTCCCCTTGGATTGAGCCAGAAACTCACCAACCCCTGTTGGCTAGGCAACCACTCTACCACTGAGCAATATCCAAGCCCTTTTGTTTTTAAATTTTTGAGACAGGCCTCTCATTAAAGGTCAGCCTCGGCTGATCCTGAAATAGCTCAGCACCCAAGGGTGTCCTTAAACTTGTGATCCTCCTGCCTCAGCCTCCCAAGTAGCTGAGAGGCCTTTATCATCAGGCACCGCTACCAACTTCTTTCATAAAAATTTTCATCTTAGAAATGGTAACCAACCTCCCTTGAGCCTATGTTTCCATCCAGCCACCATGCTCTTCCTCTTCTTTCCTTTATAGGAAACAGATCTGTTAATACTATTTCCATTTCTTTCATCTGTAGAAACCTATTAAATCAGGTTTACATTCTGCCCTTTCTACATAGTAAGGTTTTTTTATGTTTTTTTTTTTTTTGGCGGGGGGGGGTTGGTATAGTTTTGAGACAGGGTCTTTCTTAAGCCCCAGCTGGCCTGTAACTCACTCTGTAGACCAGGCTGGCCTTGAACTCACAGAGATCCACCTGTGTTGCCTCCCAAGTGCTGGGATTAAAGGTGTGTCACACATACCTGGCTACATAGTAAGTTTTATCAAGACCCCCAATGACTTCTACATCATCAAATTGATAGTTGGTCCTGAGTAATCCAATTTTAAATTTTATTTATTTATTTTTTATGTATTGTATTTTTTTGCCTACGTGTATATAAGTGACCTATTTATGCACACAGGCCGTGGTCAGAAAAGGATACAGGATTCCCTTAAAACTTGAGATATGGGTGGTCATTAGCTAACATGTGGGTGTGAAATGAACTGGGTCGGGTCCTTGCAAGAACAACCAGTGTCTTACAACTGAGCCATCTTTCCAGCCCCCTATTTTAAGATCACTCTTTCATGAGACAACTTGATGACTTCCTAAGCCTATACAAAATAGGGGAAAATCTACTCTCTGGCAACCCAGCCCCAGCCACTCTCCTTCCCCAAGCTCCTTGTCCCTCTTACATGTTCTTAGAAAAACTTTTCTCAGCATCTCTTACCACCTGGCATGCTACATATTGACATTTTACAAAAGAACATATCTATAAGAATAATGAATTTCCATTTACACCTGCTTCTAGTCCATGTTTGGTATTCACTGAATGCTATTTGGATCCTTTGCCTTGTTTCAAAATAGAGTCTCACATTATAGTCCAGGCGGGCTTCAAACTTGTTATCCTCCTGCCTCAACCTCCAGAATTCTGGAATTACTGACATGTGCCACCATGCCAAGTCAGACCACTTATTATTTTTTTACACTTTATTACAATATTACCCCAGCTAATTACAAATATAGATAATCATTCCTTGGACCGTAACATGCAACAAATACTTCTANAATAAAAATAGTCTAGCTTTCTTTGGAGTTGTCATTTTGGACTCTGTCTTGTTCAGGCTGTTTCCCTTCATGGGTTTACAACTTTTCCAGTGATACACTTTTTAGTCTACTAACAAAGTGGCACAAGCAACTGCTGTACAGGCATTTACGAGGATAACTAATTATTATGGCGAAGCTAAGCTGTGGTGTAGATACAGATGCTTTGATGGTATGCTAAGTCCGCAGACGTGGTTCTCTACAAAGGTGACAAGTTCTTATGTGGCTTATAGAGCTTTTATTGAGCTGGTTGCTTTCTTAAAAAATTTTTAAATAGGGCATGGGGAGATTGCTCAGTGGTTAAGGCATCTGGACTGCTTATTAGAATGAAAACTTGCATGGCTGAGGCAAACATTGTTTAAGACCTGTCTTAAGACCCCAAGGGGGTATCTGATATCCTTGTAGGCATCCCAGTTGTCTGTGAGTTTATCTGTAAGCTGTGGAAGGATTGGATATTACATGTTTTCTGGCTCCGTATCTCTTAAAGTTCCCAAGAATGGATGGCCCCTTCCCTTGTTGGCATTGAAGCAAAATGATCACTGACGCTGCTAGTGCCGTGCACAAACCGGAAGCCTCTGAAGCCCCCCAATTTAGAGCCAACGGTGGCTCTGACCCACTCACTTCTGCCATGCTCCCCACTTTCCTTGCCCAGAGCACAGTAAACTTTTGGATATAAGCACATGCTGGCAAAATAAAGGAGACTCTATTCTCCCGACGCTTTACCCATGAGTCCATGTCTGTATGGTCGTCCTTAATCTTTCCTTTTTTCTATTCCTTTTGGGTTTGAACCCTTTCCTCTCAGTCCCTCCCCCCTCCTTGCAGAGCTACGCAAGCAGATTGTCTGCTGCAGGCAGGAGACCAGCCTCGGGGAAAAGGCCAGGAGGAAGAAAGAACCAGCGTGTGGATGTTCGACTAAAAGGACTACATACGATTATTAAAATCCTATAACTGTTATTGCAGAAGACCCGGGTTCTAAATACAGCACCCATATGGTGGTTTTTTTCAATATCTGTGAACTCAGTTCTAGGGATCCACACTCTCTTCGTACCCCACAGCACTTACATAACTGGGTGCTGCTACATGCATGCAAGGCAAAACATCATACACAAACATACATAATAAATAAACACAACAATAACTAAATAACATAGTAAATTAAGCACAACTTAGTACTTCATTGATTATACCTGGTGGTCCAACCTTCATAGCACACCAGATATGAAACAGAAGGCTTTGTCTCCATTGCCTCCACTTCACTTTAACCCACCACCAATGATTAACTTGTTTGAATGAAAAATTATTTCTCCTGATGTATGTGTCTCGTGGCCTAGGCTGCGGTCTTAGCAAGACATGTTATAAATATATCATATATATATATATATATATATTATTATAATGAGAAATTCCTAGTACTTTAAATGAAGAAATAAGGCTTCCTTCATGGTCAAGGATAAGGGGCAGAATATAAATTCAGCAGGCAATTTTAAGTCAGTAGTTGCTGGGTTTTATTTTTTTGTTGTTTTTGTTGTTGTTTGTTTGTTTTTTCTTTTTCTTGAGACAGGGTTCCCTAATAGCCTCAGCTACCTGGAACTCACATGAGAATCAGCGCTGGCCTTGAACTCACAGAGATCCTCCTGTCATCTGCCTCCCCAGTGTAGGATTAAAGGAGGTGCACTGCACCACGCCCTGGCTTAAAGAATGGTCTCTAGCTGCCATGTGTGTGCTGGGGAATCAAACCCGGGCCTCTGGCCAAGAGAGTTGGTACTCCTAACACTGAGCCATCTCTCAGCCCCCTGGTTGTTCTTAAACATGCTTAGAGAGCATATGTTTAAATGATAGTAGCTTGGTTACACAATGGTCATTGAATCAACCCTGGCCAGTCATCTATCATTTTCTATTGATCATGGTGTCTGTTATGGAATTATAAAAATGAAGTGTATTGATGGGTTAAAATATTATATGGTAAAGTTGTGGATTGAATAGAGCCACAATCTAATCCAGTACAAGGACCTGAGAGTTGTAGAATCCTCCAAAGTCCTCCAGTTTTAAACATGAAAGGAAAGAGTAGCAACCAAATAATATAAAAGCTCACTGAAATAGTTTTCCTAAACATAATTAAGTTGCTCAAAATATTGATATATTGATTAATATATTACTCAATTTCTGACATAAAATTACAGCGTAGGAATAGATTTATTTAAAGTGGAAGCAAGATGGAAATATTTCCTTTAGCCATATTGTTAGAAGTATTTGTTGCATGTTACGGTCCAAGGAATGATTATCTATATTTGTAATTAGCTGGGGTAATGGATTGTATAAAGTGTAAAAAAATAATAAGTGGTCTGACTTGGGCATGGTGGCACATGTCAGTAATTCCAGAATTCTGGAGGTTGAGCTAGGAGGATAACAAGTTTGAAAGCCGATGCCTGGATACATAATGTGAGACTCTAATTTGCAAAAAGAAAGGATCCAAATAGCATTCAGTGAATACCAAACATGGACTAGAAGCAGGTGTAAATGGAAATTCATTATTCTTATAGATATGTTCTTTTGTAAAATGTCAATATGTAGCATGCCAGGTGGTAAGAGATGCTGAGAAAAGTTTTTCTAAGAACATGTAAGAGGGACAAGGAGTTTGGGGAAGGAGAGTGGCTGGGGCTGGGTTGCCAGAGAGTAGATTTTCCCCTATTTTGTATAGGCTTAGGAAGTCATCAAGTTGTCTCATGAAAGAGTGATTTAAAATAGGGGGTGGAAGCATGGCTCAGTTGTTAAGGAACACGGTTGTTCTAGAGGACCCGACCCAGGTCGTCAATTCAGCCACCCACATGTAGCTAATGACACCCATATCTCAAGTTTAAGGAGATCCCTGTTCTTTTCTGACCTTTGGTTTTTGCATAAGATAGGTTGCACTTATATACGATGGAAATACATTAATATACATAAAATAATAAATAAATTCAAATTGATTACTCAGGGACCAACATCAATTGTGATGATGTAGAAGTCATTGTGGGTCTGAAAAACTACTATGTAGCCAGTATGGCTGACACCGAACCTTTATATCCCAGCATGGAGGCAGACACATGCTGGATCTCTGTGAGTTCAAGGCCAGCTGGTCTACAGAGTGAGTTCCAGGCAGCTGGGGCTACGAAAAGAGACCCCTGTCTCAAAAACTAAAACCCCCCAAAAAAAAAAAAACACAAAACCAATAAAAAAAAACCTTACATGTAAAAGGGGCAGAATGTAGAACCTGATTTCATAGGTTTCGTAACGGAATGAACGAAATGAAATAGTATAAGTAGACAAGACTGTGTTCCTATAAAGGAAGAAGAGGAAGAGCATGGTGGCGGAGTGGAAACGATAGGCTCAAGGGAGGTTGAGTTACCAATGTCTAAGATGAAAATTTGTTTATGAAAAGAAGTGGGTAGCGGTTGCCCTGATGATAAGAATGGCGTCTGACTTACTTGTGAGTAGCAGAGGATACACAAGTTTTAAGGACACCCTGGGTGCTGAGTTTTCAGATCAAGCAGCAGGTGCCTTTATGAGCCTGTTACAAAATTTAAAAAACAAAAGGGCTTTGGTATTGCTCAGTGGTAGAGTGTTGCCTAGCAAAGGGGTCTGGTGAGTCTAGGCTCATTCAATGGGGGAGGAGGGAAGGAGGGAGAGAGAAAAGAGAGAGGGAAAGAGACAGATCTATAATTATATATATATATATATATATATAATATATAAATATAAGTATGTGATTGTATTATTCCCATCTTTTTTTTTTTTTTGCGGGGGGGGGTTGGTATTTTTTGAGACAGGGTCTCTCTGTAGCCCCAGCTGGCCTGGAACTCACTCTGTAGACCAGGCTGGCCTTGAACTCACAGAGATCCACCTGTGTCTGCCTCCCAAGTGCTGGGATTAAAGGTGTGTGTCACCATACCTGGCTACATAGTAAGTTTTATCAAGACCCCCAATGACTTCTACATCATCAAATTGATAGTTGGTCCTGAGTAATCCAATTTTAAAATTTTATTTATTATTTTTATGTATATGAATGTATTTCCTGCATGTATATAAGTGCACCTATCTTATGCAAAAACCACAGAGGTCAGAAAAGGATACAGGATTCCCTTAAAACTTGAGATATGGGTGGTCATTAGCTAACATGTGGGTGCTGAAATTGAACCTGGTCGGGTCCTCTGCAAGAACAACCAGTGTTCTTAACAACTGAGCCATCTTTCCAGCCCCCCTATTTTAAGATCACTCTTTCATGAGACAACTTGATGACTTCCTAAGCCTATACAAAATAGGGGAAAATCTACTCTCTGGCAACCCAGCCCCAGCCACTCTCCTTCCCCAAACTCCTTGTCCCTCTTACATGTTCTTAGAAAAACTTTTCTCAGCATCTCTTACCACCTGGCATGCTACATATTGACATTTTACAAAAGAACATATCTATAAGAATAATGAATTTCCATTTACACCTGCTTCTAGTCCATGTTTGGTATTCACTGAATGCTATTTGGATCCTTTGCTTGTTTCAAAATAGAGTCTCACATTATAGTCCAGGCTGGCTTCAAACTTGTTATCCTCCAGCCTCAACCTCCAGAATTCTGGAATTACTGACATGTGCCACCATGCCCAAGTCAGACCACTTATTATTTTTTACACTTTATACAATTACCCCAGCTAATTACAAATATAGATAATCATTCCTTGGACCGTAACATGCAACAAATACTTCTAACAATATGGCTAAAGGAAATATTTCCATCTTGCTTCCACTTTAAATAAATCTATTCCTACGCTGTAATTTTATATCAGAAATTGAGTAATATATTAATCAATATATCAATATTTTGAGCAACTTAATTATGTTTAGGAAAACTATTTCAGTGAGCTTTTATATTATTTGGTTGCTACTCTTTCCTTTCATGTTTAAAACTGGAGGACTTTGGAGGATTCTACAACTCTCAGGTCACTTGTACCTGGATTAGAATTGTGGCTCTATCATCCACAACTTTACCAATAATATTTAACCCATCATAACTTCATTTTTATAATCCATACAGACACCATGATCATAAAAATGATAGATGACTGCCAGGGTGGATTCAATGAACCAATTGTGTAACCACTACTATCATTTTAACAGATGCTCTACATAAGCATGTTTAAGAACAACCAGGGGGCTGGAGAGATGGCTCAGTGGTTAGGAGTACCAACTGCTCTTGCAGAGGACCCGGGTTTGATTCCCAGCACACATGGCAGCTAAGAACCATCTTTAAGCCAGGTGTGGTGGCACACTCCTTTAATCCTAGCACTGGGGAGGCAGATGCAGGAGGATCTCTGTGAGTTCAAGGCCAGCCTGGTCTACAGAGTGAGTTCCAGGTTAGCTGGGGCTATAGGGAAACCCTGTCTCAAAAAAGACAAAAAAACAAACAACAACAACAACAACAACAAAAAAAAACCCAGCCATACTACTGATAAAATTGCCTGCTGAATTTATATTCTGCCCCTTATTTACCTGAAGGAAGCCTTATTTCCTTCATTTAAAAGATACCTAGAATTGTCTCATATATATATATATATATATATATATATATAATATATTTGTATTAACATGTCTTATAAGACCTGCAGCCTAGGCACAGACACATACATCAGGAGAAATAATTTTTCATTCAAAAAGTTAATCATTGGTGGTGGGTTAAAGTGAAGTGGAGGCAATGGAGACAAAGCCTTCTGTTTCATATCTGGTGTGCTATGAAGGTTGGACCACCAGGTATAATCAATGAAGTACTAAGTTGTGCTAATTTACTCTGTTTTTAAATGTTATTGTTTGTTTATTTATTATTTATTTATGTGTATGAGTGTTATGCTTGCATGCATGTAAATGCACCCAAGTTATGTAGTGCCTGTGGAGGTCAGAAGAGAGTGTTGGATCCCCTAGAACTGGAGTCACAGATAGTTGTTAGCCACCATATGGGTGCTGTGTTTAGAACCCTGGTCTTCTGCAAGAACAGTTATAGGAGTTTAATAATCGTATGAATAGTCCTTTAGTCGACATCCACACGCTGTTCTTCCCTCCTTGCCTTTTCCGAGGCTGTCTCCTGCCTGCAGGCAGACAATCTCTCTGCTTAGCTCTGGCAAGGAGGGGGGAGGGGACTGAGAGAGAGAGTTACCCAAAGGAATAGAAAGACAAGGAAAGATAAGGACAGACATACAGACACAGACTCAGAGAAAGCCCGGGAGAATAGAGTCTCCTTTATTTCTGCCAGCAGTGTGCTTATATAGCAAAAGTTACTGTGCTCTGGGCAAGGAAGTGGGGAGCAGGTGGAAGGGAGGGGTGAGCCACCTTGGCTCTAATTGGGGGGCTGCAGAGCTCCTGTTTGTGCAACAGGCAACTAGAGGTGTGACATTTTGCTCAATGCCTCAAGGGAAGGGGCCATCCAGTCCTGGAACTTTGCAAAGATAGGCGAAGCAAGAAAACATTGTAATATCCCAAATCTTCCAGAGCTACAGATAACTCACAGAGGCAACTGGATGCCTACAGAGATATCAGATGACCTCCTTGGAGGTCTTACAGGACAGGTCTTACAAGTTTTTGCCTCAGGCCATGCAAAGTTTCATTCCTATAAGCAGTCAGTGCCCTTAACCACTGAGCAATCTCCCCAGGCCCTATTTTAAATTTTTAAGAAGCACCAGCTCTATAAAAGCTCTATAGAGCCCACAATAAGAACTTGTCACCCTTTATAGAGAAACCACAGTCTGCGGATTAGCATACCATCCAAGCATCTGCATCTACACTCACAGCTTAGCTTGCCATAATAATTAGTACTGCTTAAATGCCTGTACATCCAATTGCTTGTGCTTTGTTAGTAGGACTAAAAAGGTATCACTGGAAAAGCTGTCAACCCATGAAGGGAAACAGCCTGAACAGACTAGAGTCCAAAATGACAACTCCAAAGAAAGTAGACTATTTTCTTCTCACCCACTTGTGCCCCTTTCCCAAGGCCCAGGGAATAAATTGCGGAAGAGGAGGTGTGGTAGAATGTAAGGGCTGCGGAGAGATAGGGGTGAGTCACGAGACTACAGCAATATAGTCTGGACTCCTAACTGATCAACATGCCTGTGCATACAAGCTTCTCCAACTCGACTATGGGAACCTTGGGTTGTTCAAAATTTGGACATAGATACTTGCAAAATACACCAATTACCTAATTGTATGGCAAACTGAGCAACATCAATGTTATCTGAAAACAACTGTGTTCTTATATTGTAGAATCCTTGGAGAGATAGTGGTTAAGAGCACTGACTGCTCTTGCAGAGGACCCAGGTTCGATTCCCAGCACCCACATGGCAGCTAAGAACCGTCTTTAACTCCAGTTCCAGGAGAATCAGACACCCTCCTCTGACCTCAGGCATTGCACGACACGAGTGCACAAACCTACATGCAGACAGTACACTCATACACACATACAAAAATAAATAAATAAATAATTTAAAAAATAAAATAAAAATAAACAAATAATAATAATAATAATAAAGTATAGAGCTCAGAGGATAGAGAGATGGCTCTGCAGTTAAGAGCACCAACTGTTCTTCCAGAAGACTCAGATTCAGTTCCCAGCATCCACATGCTGGCTAACAATCACCTGTAATTCCAGTTCCTGAGTATTCAGTGCCCTCTTCTGACCTTGACAGGCATCAGGCACCCACATGGTACACTTACATACATGCAGGCAAAGAATTTATACACATAAAGATAAAAAAAAATTCTTTTTTTAAGTATTCAGGTCAGTGTCTGAGCTCCTTCAAATTGGAATAAAATTTCAGCCATTTAGTAATGAATTTGTGCTTTTCAAATAGAATGAATAAATAAAAGCGCTACATGAGTCACTCCTATTATAACTGAAAGAATAAAATTGAAATAATCCATTAGTGTCAAAGATTGTTATACGACCAGGCAAAGTGACCCAAAGAGTGGCATTTCATAATTTTAACTTGGAAAGAAAAAATAGAATAAAAATACATGTTGTGCCTATAATTTTTAAACTATTAATGAATTGTAAAAGCATTTCCTCTTCTACTAAACTCTATGGCTTGATACTCTCACTTAGTCCCAAATTTTTAAGAACAGAAGTCTCTACTTCATAGATAATTAAGTAAGAAAATAATGTAAAAACTCTAATATAAAGACTCAGAAACAAATATGTTAGCATAATTTATGTGATTAGAAGAAAATAATGAAACTAAATGTCAAAAGTCAAGGTTCTGTTTAAATAGTTTTGGTTTAACTTTTTGCGTGTATGTGGGCAGGGGGGTCTGGGTTTTTCAAACAGATATCACTTTGTAGCCCAGGTTGGCCTCAAACGTGCGGAATTGTCTTGCCTCAGTGTAGAGTGCTTATCACCTCACCTGCCAAACAGGCTTAACCTGTTTGCACATCTTTAATCCTAGCACTCGGGAGACAGGTGGATCTCTGTAAGTTCAAGGCCAGCCTGGCCTACAGAGTGAGTTCCAGGACAGCAGTGGTGGCACACACCTTTAATCCCAGTCCTTGGAAGGCAGAGGCAACAGCTGAGTCAGTGACCTGGGCCAAGGAGAATTTGCCCAGTCATCAGCACGTCTGGCATGTCCCTGGAAGGAGCAGAACAGACCACATATATACCCTTACCTTCCCCTAAATAAACGAGTGTGCAGCAGCTCACAATCTGCTTGCCTTCACCCTACTCCTGGTGTCTGTGTGTTGACTCTGAGTCTCTCACCTCCAGTACTCGGTCGTTACCTAACCCCTCCTGCTGGACGGGAGAAGGTTGTAACACCTCAGCCCCCTCAACTGCTCAGCTGATAGGTGTGAACCCCCACACCTGGCCTTGCACTGTGTTTTAAAGATCTAGGGTATAAAAACAGCATCATCTGCAAATGAACAGGACAGTTCTGGACTGCAATAGCCATTCAAAAATGAAAGATAACATCTTAAAGACAGGACGCAAGATACGTACCCAATAGAGCTTCAGAAATTTTAGATAATTTAAAACGATTTTGAGGACAGTGTTGCCCAATTTACTAGAAGTTACTTCTCAGTAGCTGTGAGAACCAGTCTTCAGGGTGCATCAGACACTTTGATTTCATCTGGAAAATAATAGTTTATCTTCATTGTGTTTCAAGGATTATCAAGTTGTGTATGTGTGTGTCTGTACATCTAATCACCCACAAAAATGAATATATTTTTTTTCTGAGAAATTACTTCCCTGTAGCCCCAGATGACCTGGAACTCTCTATTAAGATGGCCTTGATTTCATAAAAAACAAAACAAACTAACAAAAAAAACCCTCCTGACTCTGCCTCCCATGTACCTGGATTAAAGGCATGCACCACCATGCCAGGCTTGCAATCTTTCTTTACTGTTTCTCACCTAACAGTTATTCCTGATGTGGCCTCTGCCCAGATGTTTGCTTTGTAAGCCACCTTCCACCTTATTCCCCAGTGGGTCCTCTCCAAGCAGCCTTTGTTCCTCCTAGCATACTGCAAGGCACTGCAGATCACCTCACTTGACACGCTGAATTGTGCATTGGATCATCTTCTTCAGACAGCAGGACTGCAGACAGAAGATGAACTCCTGAACATCGTCTTTTGTCCTCATAATCAAAGTCTACTTATATAGTGTTACTATCAAATATTCTTCTGTGAATTCTCCGTTTGGTTGAGCTTGGAATTCTCACTGCCTGAAAAGAGGTCATCCAAGTTCAACCCTTCCTTGCCAAGACACTGTTGGTGGTTTTGTTGCCTGTACTCTGTCTTCCTCTATCTTCAATTTCTATTAAGGAACACTTCTTTAACACCAGAGCACAGTCAAATCTACTAGCACCAAATAAAACTCATCTGTCTCACTACTGCTCTGCATATATATATATATATATATATATTTTTTTTTTTGGGGGGGTCTTTTTGAGACAGGGTCTCCCTGTAGCCCCAGCTCTCCTGGAACTCTCTGTAGACCAGGCTGGCCTTGAACTCACAAAGATCCGCCTGCCTCTGCCTCCCAAGTGCTAGGACTAAAGGCGTGCACCACCATGCCCGGCACTCTGCATATATTTTTTGCAATGATTTTTAGGGTAGCTTCCTTTTCTCACCCTCTGAAATCCATTCTCCAATCAACCAACTGGTATTTCAAAAGTGTCCATCATTTCAGATAATTGCCCTGTGTAAAGTCTTCTAGTAGGTTCTCATGCCTAGGAGAAAAGACAAAAGCATCAAGCAGCACTGTGCACGAGGCTATCCTGCCTCCTCACATTTGCTGTGGAAGGCATCCCTCTGCTGTACTTACTGGACTCCTGGAACTGGACACTCATGCTTGCTCATCCATGTTTAGGCTATACATCTTTGCATGCTTGGCTTCTCTAAAGCCTTCTCTGACTACTGATGCAGCCACACATACAGAGAGTACATACCCAACACAGACACTCATAAGCACATGATCACGCTACATCTCCTCTTTGTTTTGTTACAATTTACTGATATCTGAACTTATTGATTTCTGATGCCACTATACACTCCATTATTCAAATGGAATGTAAACTCCATGGAGAAGAGATGTTCTTCCTTTCATCTGTATCCTTTACTCAGTTTGTTGGAAATAACAATAAGTTCATTCAGTAAGTTAAGCTGTTCATAAAAAGCATTAGAGTCTGTTAAATCAGACATAATTCTCTTAAAGATAGTAATTTATCTAAATGCTCTAACGCCATTGACTCCAGTAAAGTAACTTGAATGTGGTATGTTTTCAAATAATCTGTTTTAAGTCAAGTAGGGTCATGGGTTAAAGTAAAATGAATGCTAAAGAATAATGTACAAAGAGAGTGTCAAAGACAGAAAATAGAAAGTAAAATCCTATCCAACTCATTTCATAAAGTACATTCCCACTCAACAATGCCATGAAAATTTCACTCCGTTTTATATATATGCTCTACTGGCAAGGTCATCTGCAGCATTATCTCCTATAAAACTTCTTTGATACTGAAACCAAACTAGACTATCAAGCCCTGTGAATCCAATTTGAAAGGTAGCCACTAACTCCAGGGCCCAGAGAGCTGGTGGAAGACTTTGTGTTAAGTGTATAGTTCTAAACCAAAATCAATATTTTCACTTTTTCTTCCTGTCATCAGCCAAATCTCGCATTGTAGGAAATAGAGATTAATTATCAGTAAGACCAGTGTGGTTCTAGCAATTTCAGAGGCTCCAGAATAGACATAAATAAAATATTTTCAAAATATTACCAAGTTAATTTCCTCA
Source organism: Rhizomys pruinosus (assembly GCA_009823505.1). Lineage (NCBI taxonomy): Eukaryota > Metazoa > Chordata > Mammalia > Rodentia > Spalacidae > Rhizomys > Rhizomys pruinosus. Next base: position 3,014,276 of record VZQC01009175.1, on the reverse strand, counting down.
ATAATGTATAACTTCTCTAGATTATATCTCTATATATATATTAGTGACTGTTATAACACGTTCTTCAATGAACAATAAAAAACAAGCTCTTTAATAAGTATTGCGACAGCCCACATTATTTGAGGCCATAGTTTAACACTTTAAAATGTTTTAACAGTTAAGTATTTATTTGGTAATATTAAGGATATATTTTATCTTCTCAAAGAGGGAAGCATTTGATACCAGTATCCATATCTTGTCTGAAAATGACTGTAAAGATAAAAAGCCCAAGAGCCAGCAACAGTAATTGAACAACTGTTAGAAAGTCAAACACATATAATCCTATGTTCTTTTCTCATTCTCATAAATGAGAATATGCAATAAATAACTGAGTAACTGATTTTATTTTGGAGATATGTACCAGAAGAACATAAATAATAAACAAATAATAAATAAATAAAATTGTAATGTATCTTCAACCAGAAAATCAGTTAAAAATTTTTGTTATAATTCAATATAGAGTACTTTGTAATTGCTAAAGATAGTTATCATAAACATTACATATCAGCACAGGCCATAGCAAATGTTAAGTGAGCAAAGCAGTGTATAAATCCCTATAGTCCAATTACAAATATAGAAGGAAATATTTGTTGTCAGCCATAGTGTGACGCTTGTAATCCCAGTCCTTGGGAGGCAAGAGACCAGGTCAGCTTGGTCTACATAGAGAGTTCCAGGCCAGCCAGGGTCACAAGGTAATGACTGTCTCAAAAACAAACAAAAGGAAATGATTTTAAACAACAGAAGGCTGTAAAATAAATAAATACAATAAAAACCATGTTTATGGGGCTGGAGAGATGGATTGGCAGTTAAGAGCATTGGCTGCTCTTGCAGAAGACTTGGGTTCAATTCCCAGCACCTACATGGCACCTAACAACCATCTGTAATTCCAGTTCCATGGGATCTGATGCCTTCTTCTGACCTCTCCAAGGTCACTGCAAAACATGAGTACACTTACAGACATGCAGGCAATATACTCATATACATAGAAAATAAAATTAAAATAAATAAAATATTTTTAAAAAACATGGCTATGATTTATTTTATTTTCCACCACTAAGAGTCATAATGGCTATGATTTAAAGAAGAAAGTCCCCCAAGTTCCCAAGAAAATGGTGCTTTTAAGTTGGGTGTAGTATACATCCATGTATTCCCAACACTCCAGAAGTTAAAGGGTTATTTTATTTTATTTTCTAATGCTTTCTATGTGTGTTATAACCTTTCTATGTGTGTTAAAATCTTGTAACTGAACATCTATGAATCTATTGTTAGTGATTTTCTTCTATTCACTCTTTTTTTGGGGGGGGGAGCTTTTTGTTTTTGTTTTTTTTTTTAATTTTTTTTA
>VZQC01009175.1:2956734-3001686 GCA_009823505.1 Rhizomys pruinosus | reverse complement strand
TTTTTTTTTTTTTTATGTGTATGAGTGTACTGTCTGCATGTATGTTGGTGCACCCGTGTAGTGCAATGCCTTGGAGGTCAGAAGAGTGTGTCGGATTCCCCTAGAACTGGAGTCAAAGACGGTTCTTAGCTGCCATGTGGGTGCTGGGAATCGAACCTGGGTCCTCTGCAAGAGCAGTTGGTGCCCTTAACAGCTAATCAATCTCTCCAGCCCTAGAAAGCCCTCACTTTCTAACCATGCCCTGGCCTGCCCTGCCTTGCCTTGCCATGCATCATGATAAACAGTCTCTAGTTTTTCACATGACACACTCTGGGGTATTTATTATATTAGGTTCATCACTCAACCCTTACTGTCAATGTGATCTTACATAGACTGTTTCTGTGTAACTAAATGTGATGCTCTCAAATCGACACTTCAAATGGGTCTGTTTCCTTGTATTCCAGGTATTCAATCAGAATATGCTCCTAGCAAAAGAAATCGGTCTAATCACTGGTTCTATGCATCCCTCTACTTTTTAGTGGACTCCAATTGTTTTGTGTATCTGAATTGACAGCAATTACATAAAGCAGCCAGAAGATGATTAGCTTGGAAAGCTGAATAGTCTCAAGTTAATTACCACTGATGCACATTGACTTTGATTCATGAATATGGCTTTTTAGCATGGCTCTTAAAGGGAGATGTTAATCAGTCAGCACTATTTTTTTGCAGTTTAATGGAAATGTCAAAAGGAGAGGTGCAGGGGAAACCCAAGTAAGAGGGATCCTGGTGTGAGCTAAAAGGATTACCAAACATAAAAGCATTCATTTTAAAGAACTGTTTTGCAGGCCACTTGATCATGAAATGAATACTCCTTTCTTTAATTGTGGAGATGGAATCAAATCAACCATCAATACTCTTGGCAAAAATGAAGAGCACTTAGGAGACAGTACACCGTCTCTCAGGGAAACGCTTCCCAAATTGCATCAAGTATATTCACAGGTGCTAGGGATAAAAAGACAGGAGAAAGTAAGAAAATGTATTCCTTTAAAATATGAGTTATTTAGGGTTTATTGTACGGTTTTCGATCAAGCTGGAAATCTTCTGCAATCTCTTCCTAGTTCGGTGTTGAACAAACACCAATGGAAATAAGACTTAGAGCCAAGGTAGATCCTTCATGGTACATTTGCAGCCTGCTGGCTCTGAAAATCTCTTAAACGTCTCAGGAACAAAGATCTCCTTAACTGAACATGTTCGAAAACAACCACATCATAGGAAAGCAAATGAATTTTAATGTCAAATTTTATAATTATATATATATATAGATATGTATACATATATATATGCATGCTTGTGTATGTGTGTGTATTTCAAATTCTTTATTTTTTTTTTATTTTTTATTGATGCTTTGTGCATTTCATACATCATTTTCCAATTCAGTTCAGGCATATTTCCCTTTCCCTTCCCCCCCCCACCCCATCCCAGATCATGCATTCTGCCATAACTGTCCTGCATCTTTCTCTGTCTTTTTTTTTTTTCATTTTTTAGCTATAAGTGACAATCCATGAGTACAAGCATCCTTCATGTAAAACCAATTTGCAGGCTGTTGTGCCCAAACCCCCACAGCCCCACCATCCAGCGGGGGGTGAGGGGTTATATGTTCAATCAAGTTGATTAAATGAGTGTCCAGACTACATTGCTGTAGTTTCACCATTCACCCCAATCACAGCCCTTACATTCTACCACGCCCCCTCTTCCGTAGATTGTTCCCTAGGCTTAGAAAAGGGGCACAGGTGGATGAGAAGCAAAACAGCAATGGATTATTCTACCAGGGAGATGTTGGCCAGGGGATCCAAGGCCCCACAAAAGGTAAAGGCTCCTTGCCTCTAAACTGGGATACCTGCAAGAAGAGAGGCGATAAGGCCCTGCTGTCATAGACCTGACGTTAACATGGAAAAGATGTATTGAGACCACACATGCAAGTGTACTGATGGCCTCTGGAACACCAGAGAGTGTTACCAAAGGCCACTAAACCAATAAAGCAAATACGGGTCTCCTTGAGTCAAGCAAGACTCCACCNCCCCCCCCTCTCTTTCTCTCTCTCTCTCTCTCTCTCTCTCTCTCTCTCTCTCTCTCTCTCTCTCTCTCTCTCTCTTTCTTTGTTTCATCCTTTTGAGACAGGGTCTCCCTGCAGCCCCAGCTGTCCTGGAACTCACTTTGTATACCAGGCTGGCTTTGAACTCAACAGAAACCCGCCTGCTTCTGCTTCCCAAATGCTGGGATTAAAGGCATGTGCCAATGTGCCTGGCCTGAATATATATTTCAATCACCAATTTTAAGTTATTTGTTCATGACCAGACCAAATGAAATGACCCTTAAAAAGTAAATGAGGCCCCATTTGAGTTTGTATTATTTTTGACAGGGTCTCTCTAGCCTGCCTGGAACTCACTATGTAGACCAAGCTGGTCTTGATCTCACAGAGATCCACCTGCCTCTGCCCTCTGCCCCCCAAGTGCTGGGATTAAAGGGGTTTACCACCACACCTGGTATTTGAGTTTGCAATTTCTTTGCTACCAGATAACATTGTGTTCAAAGACACTATATTTTCTAATTAAAAATTTGCAGATCAAGTTGACATAACAAAATATTGTAGTGTTCCTAAATATCAACTATTGGCTCACTGACCCATCTCCACTCACAGGCTTAGGCCCTACTCAAGAATTATGTCTTATAAATAGATTCACCATTCCTAAACTTCCCATGGATTACCTGTTCATTAGACAACTGGAAGAATACACTGCTTAGTCAAAGCATAATGGCAATTACAATTCTGAATCTAATTGAAATGTACATTAGCACATAAGGTCAGAAGGTGTAGAGAGTGTTGTTTCACTCACCAATATGCAGGCAAAGCCAGCATTTGGCTATTAAAGAAGAATGCCAAAGAATGCTGCTGCATGAAGGAGTTTTACATCAGTGAAATCATTTGAAAGGATTTTTACAGGATTAAATCCTGTCAGCTTATCCTAACATTTGGACAAAAACATCCAGGCAAATCATTAACACTTCACTGCTTTTCTTTGCCTTCCCTCCAAAAGAAACATTAATAAGATCCCCGAGCAAATGTGTTTTTGTATTTAATTTTGCACCACAAGACCATTGCAGTCAGTGGGTTCTCCTGTCCTTTTTTGCTATAGAGGAAAATAACTCAAGCACGGTGCTGCAAGGCAGGTTTCCTGCCAGCCTGGTCTGCACATTCATTCAAGAACTCCATTTTAGAAACTGGTGGATTTTTGGATAATGAGTTATAAAATGTAATAATGCATTGACATGGCCCACTATTATGGACTAAAATATAACACAGCATTATATCCAACACTTAGGACAGATGTACATCAGAGGCCTCCTTTTTTTTTAATTTTATTTATTTTTGTATGTGTATGAGTGTACTGTCTGCATGTAGGTTTGTGCACCCATGTCGTGCAATGTCGCGGAGGTCAGAAGAGGGTATCGGATTCCCCTGGAACTGGAGTTCTCCTGGAATTGGAGTTTCAGATGGTTCTCAGCCGCCATGTGGGTGCTGGGGATCGAACCCGGGTCCTCTGTAAGAGGGGTCAGCGCTCTTAACTGCTAGGCCATCTCTCCAGCCCCAGAGGCCTCCTTTTAACAGTGTGCTTTTCCATCCATCCCTGGGGTTGGCATCATGAGTCATGTTGTTGAATTACTGAAATTTAACTAAGTATTTTCAAAGATAATCACAACATTGACATCAATACTCCTTACATCTCAACAGACAGTCCACATGCTGAGTATGTTAGGGATAAAAGTTGCCCAAATTAAGCATGGTAGGTATAAAACTACATGATATAGTAGTTTTATATAATCAATAGATATATATCTACTGATAATTGAATGGGTGATTTTCCTAACTGTTCTCATTTACAACTTTAAAATGTCCATTTTATAACATATGTTTTCAGTCACTGACTCAACACTGTTTGCAGTTTTTTTCACACCAAGAATATATTTACACAACCCAAATGCCTACTCTCCAGGAGTTCATAGCTCAGTGAAAGATTACACACAAAGCATGTATGCTATGTGCTCATACGGTTCCCTTATTAGAACCTAATTAGGCAATTTAAGTCATTCATGATGCCACTACTCACAAGTCAGGAGCAAGTACTGAAAGTCACAGCTCAACCTAATTAATATACCATTGTATAAAACTACCATCCTCTACAGTCAGACATGGGACATATTTTCAGTATCTTCTATGAATAGCACTACTAGCGTTTGCTGGATGTTAGGTCATATAAATATTTATATTCATTAAAATCCTTGTAAATAAAATATCTAATATATATCAGTACACTTTTTAAATTTAGTTTTAAATCGTGCTTAGAGTACTTGACACAGATCATTGTCCCCAATTCAATGACATTTGTGGTGTTTCAAAACTAGACGGCAGGGCCCATGAGAGGGCTCAGGAGTGACCTGAATTCAATCATCAGAACCCACATAAAAGTGGGAGGAGAGAACTGATCCACAAAATTACCCTCTGACCTCCACATGTGTACTGCACACTCCCCCTCCATAATAATAAGTATATTTGTTAAAAAAATAACTAAATAGATTTATCCATTTTTCCATGTTTTTCTATTAAGTGTGAAATAAATTTGATTACATAATTTTTACTTAAAAACATTCACTTAATTCACATGTTTGGTCCTTTCAAACTGAGACTTTTCATTGTGTTTTCTTCAGTTGTTTTTTTTTTTTTTTTTTTGAGACAGGGTCTCCCTATGGTCCTATCTGGCCTGGAATTCACTCTGTAGGACCAGGCTGGCCTTGAACTCACAGAGACCTGCCTGCCTCTGCCTCCCGAGTGCTAGGATTAAAGGTGTGCGCCATTACGCCCGGTTTAAAGATGGTTCTTAGCCATCATGTGGGTGCTAGGAATCGAACCTGAGTCCTCTGGAAGAGCAGTCAGTGCTCTTAACCCCTGAGCATCTCTCCAGCCCGTTTTCTTCATTTTTAAAATGTATTTTTATTTCATGAGTGCTTTGCCTGAATGTAAGTGCACCCATATTCTACAATACTCACAGCGGCCAGAAGAGGGTTCCAGATCCCCTGGAACTGGAGTTAAGGATAGACTATGGGGGTGCTGGGAACCTAAATGGGTCCTCTGAAAGAGTAGCCAGTGCACTTAACCACTGAGCCCTCTCTCAAGCCCCTGTTTTCTTAATTCTTAAGGGGAAGAACACCCAAACCATGCATTCTACACACGCAGAACAGCTCCAGCCTATTATCTAATTCTATATGTACTTTTCTCTTAGGTATTTTTGAGTGTATTAGAGTAACAGAATGGAGTCTGTTTTCTGCAAGTTATTTAAGCCACTTATCCCATGTGTAAAACTCATTGGTTTGGCAAACACTGCATATGTAAAGCCATTCCAAGTCCCACTCTCTCTGCCTTCTATTCCAAAGCAGATATTAAGATTCTAAACTAGTCCCCCCATATAGGGTCCAAGTCTGACCTCTGATATAAGGCTGGAAGTCACTGGGTGGCCCTTTCAGGCAGTTTCTACAGACAGTCAGAAAGCTTCTGTATACCCTGATCGGCTTGCTCCTTTGGTCCTCTGGTTTTTCCTCTGTTCATGCCTAAGAAGTCATCCTCTGTCCACAGCTTCTCCAGTCATCTCCAGTGAAGATAAAACCACACAAAGTGTACCACAGCAGGAAGGGAGAAAGAAGAGATTCTTGAGCATGCCCTGGAGCTAACACATAAGTCTTAATGGTTTGCCTCTGGACATTCTGGTTCCAACTACTTTCAATCAGGCTTTCTCTGTCTTGCAGCTAAAATTCATCATCTTTATTGGCAGCAAGGAAGTGGATGTTGTTAGTACCTGTCCAGCCACCTTACACTGTTCAGGGCCCCTGTCACTCAGGCCAAGAGCTCAGAACTACAGCTTCCTGTGGAAAATTTTCCTTGGCTCAGAGGAACATATGTACCACCTTCAGACATGGCTTAGGGGTGAAAACAAGACAAATACCTTAACACACTTGTACTCTGCAGCTTCTACTTGGAACCAACTAGGCTGGCCTTGAAAAACACCTCCCTCTATTCTAGTTCCCTCGCCTCCTCACTGGTATGTTTAGAATGCATTCCCTTGATAGATCAGTTGCTTCTAGAGGACTGCAAATATTTCAGTGGATATTTTTAGGCTATTATAAAAAATTACTTTTATTGTTTCCTGCATAAAGGGTGCTATGGTAGTTCAAATGAGAAGCATCCCCTTCTTTAGGCTCAAGTATTTGAACTCTCCGTCCTTGGGGGCGGGGGGTGTTTGTTGAAAGTCATGAGGCCATTAAGAACTGTGGCCTAGCTAGAAAAATCATGTCACTGAGGGTAGGCTTTGAAGCATAACAGCCTTGTTCCACTTCCAAAACTAACTCTCTCTCTCTCTCTCTCTCTCTCTCTCTCTCTCTCTCTCTCTCTATCTCTCTCTCTCTCTCTCTCCTTCGTGCCAGTGATTGAAGATGTTATTTCTCAGCTTTCTGTTCAGGCCATCTCTGCTACTATGCTTCCCCACCATGATGGAATCTCATCCTTCTGGAAGTATAAGCCCAAAGAAACTCTCCCTTCTAAAAGTTGCCTTGGTTATGGTGTTTATCACAGCAACATAAAAGCAACTAATAAAGTTGGTAATACAGAGTGGGTTCTTGCTGTGAAGAAACAGACCATATTGTTTTGGAAGGAATGTAGAAGATTCTGGAACTCTAAATTAGAAAAGATGTTGACAGCTTGCTCTAAGCTTGATGGACCATTCTAGTTGAGGCACTGCTCAAGAATTTTCAGAAAGAGAGGGAAACAAGGAATTAAACAGCAAATAAGATATTTTGGCAAAGAATCTGACCACCCTCCAGGGAGGGCCTAAGAATTTGCCCTAAGGCTAATTGAAAAAATAATGAACTAATTTCTGTTTTTTATTGTTATTAAACTTTTTCCATAAGTCATACATCATTTCTCAATCGAATCCAGAGTCACTTCCCTTTCCATGCATCCCACCCACCCAAGTCCCTGCACTCTGCCATACATGTCCTGCATCTTTTTCTGAGTCTTTCCAGAGTTTTTTTTTTTCAGTTCTTTTGTTGTTGTTCTCTCCAACTTGTATTACTACAGTATATATACATATAGATACATAGTTATATGTATACATAAATATATACATACATACACATATCATTTGAATTGGAGGACTTTTTTTCCCTAAAAGATGTCATGTTTTCCTTAAGGAAGTGCTCGAAGATTCCTCCTTGGCAATCCCATGTACTAATTTCTTTGGCAGAGGAAATTTCAAGTCTAATGTTGATCTGTGACATGATTGTTACTTCTAAATTTTATGCAAGTGAACAATGAAAAAGAGCAAGTTGGTCAGAAAAAAGTACAAATTGTGCAGTCTGGAGAGAAGGAAGCTTAATGTTGAGGCCAAGGCATGTTCTGGAAGATAGACTCTAACTGTGAAGGAGATAGGATCCATACGGGCAAGGTATGTACTTAACTGATCTGTACTTAAACAATGGAAATAGCGCCTTCAGAGCAAGACCCCACCCAGGAAACCATCTCACTTATGAAAAATAGAAAGCCTAAGGGGTTTTCTGCAACTAGAAAATAACATACAAAAGCAGCTACAAATGTGCCCCAAAGTCTATTGGAACCTGGCAGCCAAATTTTGCAGTGTTGTCTATGTGGTACTAGCTTTAAAGGTATGAAAGATGCAAGAGTCGGGGGTCCCCAATTCTTCCTCCACAATTTCAGAGAGCCACTGAGGTCAAGCCTTGGGTCTTAGAATATTCCCTGGGTAAGAAAGTCCTGACCAGGTAAAAGACCCTCAGAGGTTATTGCAAGAAGCTGTGAAGGTGAAGCCTGGGTTGCAGTGGAACCCCCTAGATGCTGGAGATGCCAGACCCATGGGACATCTGCCAAGGAGAACTGCATGCTGGGAGGAGAACCAGCTCAAGAAAAAATGGTATGCTGCAGGCAACAGAGAGAGAAACAGAGTCATCCACACCCTTGTGAACTAGAGTCTCAGACACTGGACATGGATTTGATGTTTACCCTTCTGGGTTCCAGTCTTACTTTGAACTAATATTTCCCTACTACGTCTACACTCCTCCCTTTTAGAATACAAATGTGTGTTTTGTGCTACTGTATATGGAAGTGTGTGATTTACTTTTTAATTTTGCAGGGGGTTAGAGTTACAGTTAAGAGATCGCCTTGAGTCTCAGAGAAGACTTTGGACTTTTGAACAAATGTGAGACTGTTAAAGACTATAGGGACATTAAAAGTTAAAATTAATGCATTTTTCATTATGATATAGTCACAAGCCTATGGGGTCAGAGTGGGCTGTGATGATTTAAATGAGAAGCGTTCTCCCCTAGGCTCAGGTATTTGAACATTTAACCAAGTGGTGGGGCTGTTTGGGGAGGGCTACAGAACATTTAGAGGTGTGGCCTAGCTTGAAGAATCACTGGGCGGGGGGGGCGGGGGGGTTGAGAGTTCATAGCCTTGCCTCTGTGATTGGAGGTAGGAGTGATCAGCTCTCTGATCTGGCTGCCTCTGCTGCATGCCTCCCTCCCCATCAAGATCCCTCTGGAACCATGAAACAAATAAACTCTCCCTCCTGTAGTTGCCTTGGTCGTGGTGTTTATCACAGCCACAGAAACGTAACTGACGCAGGTATAATATACATCAGATTGCCTCGGGAAAATCTGAAAGCCTCATTTTCTTCCTATGGGATGAGTTCTGTTTAGATATGTAGATGTTTGAAAATAGAGGTTTTCTTTAAGAAAGTTACCAAATTTGATATATACATTTATCTTATTAGTTCCATCACATGAAGCCACTATGTTGATATCTTATTATGTGACTCCGCTGGTATTTTTCAAAGTTGCACATGTGTTTTCTAATTCACATTCATGTGCTTTTTATCTCTGATGTAAATTTTATCACGATTTATAAAATAATTCTCTCTATTCTATGCTACTTATTTGAATCCTGTAGACCTTTTACTGCTGACTTACTATGCTTTTCTTCCTGGTGTCCTTTCTCATACTGTTTAAACTTTTATTTCATGATAAGTAATTTCCAAACTTCCTCTTACAGACAGCATATATAATAATTTTATACTTTGTGCTCCAATCTTTTCTTTAACCACTGTGACATTTTTCCCTTGAATGGATATTGCCAAAATTACATTTATTATGATGTATTACAATTTTTCTTTTAAATATTTCTTCATGTAATTTTATTCATTTTCGAGGTGAAGGTATCACTGTGCAGCCCTGGTGGCCTGAAACACACTATGAAGATCAGGCTGCCCTCAATTTCACAGAGTTCCACCTGCCTCTGCTTCCTGAGTGCCACCATGTGTCCAACCTTGTTGTTAACTGCGTTTTTTCTTTTTCTAGTGTTAGTTAAAGTTTTATTTCTATTATGTTTTTTATTTTTTTCTATTATGTTTTTGGTTTTTTTTCTTTTTTATGCTTTTGTTTTTTCTTAATTGGTTTATTTCACTCTCAAAGGCCTTTTTAAAAACTGTTTTCCCTATTGATTCAAAGGAAACATCCTTATTATTCCAAGAGAATTTTTTGAAATTTTTCAAAAAAGTTAATCTCTTGATATTATCAATATAAAAATAAAATTGATTACTCATCTTTCACAAAGTTCCTTCATATATACTTATGTTTATATCTAGAAAATTATTTGGGATTTTGTCTTACTGTTTTTATCTTTTCAAAATATTTTGATAATTTTGCTATTTTATAGACATATCAATAGTAATAAAGAAAAATTACTGGTCCAGAGGTTATTGAGTCCTAATTCCCTGACTTTGCTGCTTTCTTCTGCTTTGCCTAAACTCCCACTAAAAGCTTTGTGGATGATGTGTAGGAGAGCTTGCCACGCCTATGTCCTGCCTGTGATTCACCCACATTTACTTGGCAGACTCCAGACTTCTTTGAATTCATGAAACATTTTGTCTTCGTATTTTAAATTATTGTTTCTTTTTCATTTGCTTCAGACTTTTTTTTTAAGTTTGGTTGGTTAGTTCTGTGATTTTTGTTATTTGGGGGTAACTATTAAAAACCGATTGACTCTCAAGGAATCTGGCCTACTCATGTAAAAAAATAACTATACTGGATGAATTTAAACAGGCAAGAAAGACACTGTTCAAGATGGCTGTGGGTGAAAGGGCCCTAACTGAATGCAAAGGTGGCTACATGTTTACAGCTGGAGGGTGCCAGCGGGAAAACTCTTGAGGCTGTGGAATGAGGTTGTTCTATGTGATTAAGCTATCTCTATTTGTTAATCACTGAAGTCAGGATCCTAACCTTAAAAAAAAAATGAAAGAAGGGGTTATGCTACCTTCTGCCTTCTTCCTTAAGGACAGCATTTAAAAGGCCCTTTGGAAAAGATTTACGTATATCTCAAAGGGCCAAAGAAAAAAATTGCAATAAAAAGGTTTCTAAGGTAAAGCCAGTGTGGTAGCACAGGCGTTGAATCCCAGCAATTAGAAGGCAGAGGTAGACAGATCTCTGTGAGATCAAAGCTAGCCTGGTCTAAGCAGCAAGTACTAGACCTGCTGGAGCTACAGGGAAACCCTGTCAAACAACAACAACAATAACAAAAAATCAAAGCAACAAAACAAATAAACAGTCTACACTGAGCTGGGAAATGGCTTAGTGGGTAAAAATCTGGAAAACCTGAAGACCTGAGCTTGATTCCTGAAATCCTTGTAAAAGTCAGAAGGGAAGAAGAACCAACTCCATCCACACAGTTGTTCTCTGGCTTCCACAGGCACACTGTGTAATACACACACACACACACACACACACACACAAACCACAACAAATTAAATTGAAATATTAACTCTTTTTTAATTGTTTTATATATATTTTTTGTATAAGATTATGTTGCAAATCAAATCTGGACCCGTGTCCCCCTCCCTACCCTCCCAGCTCACCAGAGCATTCTGCCAAACATGTTTTTCATCTTTTTCTCAGTCTTTCTCAAAATTCTCGATATAGAAGTTGACTGTTTCGAGCAGAAGTTCGCCATTTCAGTCAGTTCTCTGACGCAGTATTTTCTGTTATTGTTGTTCTTCCCAATATGCACCACTCCTGACTACTTGGACAAAAGCTCAAGGAGCCCTGCACAAGAAATACTTACTACTAGGTAACTGGCACTAGCATCCACAGATGAGGGATACCATTCATTGTTTGTTTTTCTGGGACTGTGTTACTTCACTTAACATCATATCTTCTAGTTCCATCCATTTACCTGTGCTTCAGGTGGTCCTGGGAAGTCCCTGATCTAAGCTCTGTGCACTCAAGTCAAAATATTAACTCTTAAAATTAATAAAATCCAACCAGCTGAGGGACTGAGGCTGTCTTGTCAGGTGGCACTTGTGGTTTTACCATTTTTTATCTTTACCAGCTTCTTGTGAGAACAGGGGACCTTGAACCTCCTATGTCCCAGCACCATGGTGATAAGCCATTGGAGGTTGTGCTGTCGCTGGGTTTTAAACTTGGAAATGGTCCCTTTTCATCCCATACCATCTCTTTTATTTCACACTATTTTCTCATTATGATTTGTACTAAACCTTAATGGAGAAGTTTTCTTATGCTTGATTTATTTTTTTGATACTGGCAACACATTCTAACATGTTCGAGCACATGTTGCATTGTGATGCATAAGACCATACTGTCTGCGTCTAGTGTATGCCATTAGCTTCTAAAGCAAAGTGAGTGCTCTGCAGTCCTTGTAATCACATGATAGTTAAATTTCCAGTATTTGGGCTAAGAGGCTCTTCTGGAAATGCTGATGTCCCTTTCCAAATTGTTCTAATACAATGAAAGCAGAGGGGAATTATTTCTAATTATTTTTCTCTTGTTTGCTAAGCAGGATACCTAGCAGCCTGTGATAATGGTGAAGGAAAAGTAAGCAAGCTGGAAGGGATCTCGACAGAGCCTTTCACTCGCTGTTAAAATTCCATTTCTTGTCCTCTGTTGGTTAGAAACCAATATTTAGCAATATTTCTTGCCTGAAAAATTGCACTGTGAAAATGCAAGGAAATTTAAAACATACAGAGCACCAGCTACTATAATCCCAGCAGGCAGATTGCAAATTCAAAGTTAGCCTGAGCTACATTGGGAGTTCAAGGCCAGTTTATGTATTATGAGAAAAAAAATGTAAACATACAGAAATCCTTGGTCATAGAGTGGTTCCTTCAACTTATTGGGACTTGACTGATCCTGGCAGAAACATGTCATAATTTCCCATTGGAATATCATCAATTGTCCTATTTCCCTCTGTTTTATATTTTGTTGCTTATGGCAGTAAGCCTACAAGGCAAAGGGTAAAAAGGCGTCATACATGTCTCAAGTAGCATAGCTACTTAACTTGAAGTCATCTAGGAGCAATTCTATTAATAACACACAACAGTGTCTAAAAAAACAAATCTGATAGCAAGAATACAGTTTCTTTCAAGGCTCAACAAACACACTATGCTGAACACTGCCATCTTTTAAGTCAGTTCGTTTCTCCAACTTTCTGGGAAACTTGTGGAAGTTATTTCTAGAAGCCCCCTGTGTACCAGACAATATTGGGGAAGGCTAAGGGCTATTGAGTGTCCCTTGCTCACTGGATGCCTACTGTAGTTAATCAGAGAGCATCTTTTTAAAAATCATGCAACCATTTAGCCTACCAATAGGAAATCTAAGCCGTAATGAAAATTCTCTTGAATAGCTGGGAATTAATTATGTATATTTCTATGACCCAATTACATCATTATCCTGATGATGTGGATGGAAACAGCTTCATAATAAGTAACATTTCTGGGCTGCTTCCTATAGCAGGTGCCCTCCAGCATGTACATTAATTAGCCAATGCTAACCTCTCCTTCTATTCAGATTTTGTAGATAATAAAATGGAGCTCATATTTTAAGATACTTGCCTGGAGTCATATGCAGTAAGAGCAGAACTGAATTAAGAGCTAATTAAATTCTGCCTGGATTGTTGTTCTAAACTCACTACAGTGCTCTTTACACGGAGGTGCACCTGCTAGAGGGATCCAGTGTACTCAGCACACATACAGAAGGCTCCTTCTTTGTTGTTGTGTTGCTTTACTGTACTGAGGAATAAAGACAAAGGTTATAATACTTCTAAAACCTATTCTGTCACTAGACTTATTCAAAATTAACAGTACTTTTCTCCAAGACTACAAAACTACACCGTAAACATGGTATTAGTTTTACACAGTGTGTGTGTGCATCTACCTGCCAGTGGATGAGCATCAAGTAAGCGTACTTGACAATGATTGAGGATTGTATGTACTGTCACACACCTGAATAAAATACAAGCCACAGGAGGAAAGGACATTAAGTATTAGAGGTCTATACCTATATAAGCCAGATAGGTCTTAGACCCAGAAGTACTTTAGAACTTTTCCAAGATTTAAAAGGCTAAACATTTGTCTGGATTAACAACAAAATCAGTATTTCTATAAAAATTAGTACTATTTATACCAGCTAGTATGAATAAGTTATATCAGCCTTAAGCCAATTCAGAATAGGGTTGGATGAGCTCAGACCAAGAACAGATTCAGGCATTTAATGACTCACAAAACTGAATATGCAATCTGAACTGCAGAAGGAGTAGTAGGGAAAGGTGCACCTGCATTTCTTTTGTAGCTAGAGTAGCTCCACAAGGAGAAATCTGTTGGCTGATAACAAATTCTGAGGTATTTATTAGCTGATAGTGAATTCCGAGGTGTTTGTTAGCTGATACAGAATTCTGTTGTTCTCCACAGCTTGAATTAATGTTATATACATAAGTCACTCAAACAGCATCTTTTGTATAAGTTTCAAGAACAAATTTATGAAATTCTGAGGTTAAACATCAAAGAAAATTATTGGCATATCTTTTTAGCCAAGAAAATAAAATGGTATTTTTAGAGTTCTGTATGTAACATAAAAAGAATTATAAAAGCCAGAGAAAAGATTCAACATGCAAGAAGTAGGGCTGGTCTTATGTGCTTTTTAACCATCTTCCATGCAGCTTATTTAATTGACTTTCTTGGACAGAAAATGTTATGGGAAATATGAAGAGCTAAGCACTTGTTTGCTGTGAAGAACAGCTGAGATGCAAAATACCATGACTTAGGCATGAGCATCATTATCTGACAAACGAGGGCATCCAGATGAACTGTGATGGTGAGATTTGGAAGAGGAGATGAAGGAGCAACCAACAGTTAGCTCTGCTCTCAAATGGATAAATGTATTTCCCTTCCCTTTGATTTTCTATAGTAATACCTAGACTTCAGTTTAGATAATCCAGTACTACTTATAAAAATGTTTTAAACAATTATTGTTATGGTTTTAAATGTTTCAAAGGGGTTTATGAGGACCACTATCTGGTAACCATGTAGTCTTTACAAAACCACAAAATGAACAGTCATACAACCTAAATGATGTCTGACTCTGTGTCCTAAACCTGTGGTCTCATACTCTAATCTCCTGTGTGCATACAAACCTCTGTCCCACTCAACTTCTCTCTCTCTCTCTCTCTCTCTCTCTCACACACACACACACACACAAACATCCTTTGATCTATTTATTACGCTGTTATCTATAATGCTTACTAGTGAAATAAGTTAACAAAGGAGGGAAAACATAAATAGTAAGTTCCTGAGTAGTCAAAGACACCAACATTATTGAATAAGATAGTAAAATACTAGCAATGTAGATCTTTCAACAATATTATCTTTGTACTAGTAAAAAATTAATAAATACTTGGCTATCCAATTAAGATCTTCAGTTATGCTGCAAGTATATTATGAATTTCATATGGACAATACTGAATGTACAGAATGAAAAATGATATATCTTATTGCTCTCAAAGAACAAGGAGATAAGGTAAGTTCCACAATTTCACATAGGATATAGTCAGGTTCTGGTCCTAATTTCAAGTTGAATCCTCTTTTCTTTTTTTTTTTTTTTATTAATTTTTTAATTTATTTCTGTATGTGTATGAATGTACTGTCTGCATGCAAGTCTGTGCACCCGTGTCGTGCAACGCCGCAGAGGTCAGAAGAGGGTATCGGATTCCCCTGGAACTGGAGTTCTCCTGGAATTGGAGTTTCAGACGGTTCTTAGCCGCCATGTGGGTGCTGGGGATCGAACCGGCATCCTCTGTAAGAGCGGTCGGCGCTCTTAACCGCTAGGCTATCTCTCCAGCCCCATGAATCCTCTTTTCAATAGTGTCACACGATTTTAGCTTCTGTGATTTTAGCTGCTCTATTAGTAATGATATTTTATGCTAACATGATTGATTTGAAAAGGTCCTCTATCTGGAAGTTGCTTATGGGGCTCAATGATAGCTCAGTGGTAAAATGCTTGCCTTGTAAGTGAGGACCTTAGTTCAATCCCCAGAACCCATGGTGACATGTGCTTGTAATCCCAGCATCTGCGAAACACAGACAAATGGATTCCTGGGCTATGGCTTATTGGCTGTCTAGCTTAAACTACCTGGCAAATAGAAAGACAATAAGAGAATGTGTCTCAAGAAAACAAAAACCCAAAAGCAAACAAGGTGGAAGACAGTGTCTGAATAATGATACCTCACATGCACATGTGCATCCCTGCAAACACATGAACACACATGTACACACACACACACACACACACACACACACACAATAGAAGTTCCTTATGAAAGAGCTTGAAAACTATATAGCAAATTTTTGAACAAAAAGAACTTCATTGTGACCATATACCATATGGATGTATGTATACATATGGCTTCCCTAATTACCGTAGCCTGATAATACAACTGTCTTCCATTTTAAATCACAATGACTATTAATTCATCTTCCAATTGTTCTCTCATACTAATGATCAGCTTAGCTAAAGCATTTTAGAATGCTTCTGGCTTAACCTTCTCTACTCATGCAAAAGTTATCCTCAAATGTACTTCCTTTCTCCTGTTTCAACTCAAGTCTGTTGAAGGATCATTATATAACTGTGTGGGGAAAATGGTTTTGCAGCTTTGTGCTTTCTCCTATTAGTCTAAGCCCTGCTGTCAGAATCACAAGCACAGCTAGGTAGAGCCACACCTGCACACATAGGGTTCCCTAGCAGATGGGAGGAATCTCCTTTATTGTTTGTTTAGCAAAACAGGGCCTTTGCTATCCAGCTAAGGTTGTAAGCTAGCCGGCATCCTGAATTTCAAAATATTACAAATATTGGTGGAAGTTCATCTATAATCTCAAAGGTATGTTTACAGGAAGTCCATTCACCCTCTACTTTCTAACGGCTAAACTACAGGAGGTTTGAAGCCAGCTAAGGAGAATTCACCCAGGTTGTTCCACTAGCTCTCTCCAAGGCTTGACTGTAATAGAAACTTAATACTATACTAAATTTGTTTCCTAAAAGCAGCAAAAATGTCAATATTTTCTCCATAACAAAGGCAATCAAATAATGTCCTTGAAGATTACTCGTATGGTTTTTTATAACAGTAAGAAAAAAATATGTGTAGTAATGGTAAACCAAGACAAAGAACCCTGGTTACGTGACATTATTCAATATTTTGATGTTCTAGTTTTCATTCCTGTGGATGTGATAAAACACTGACCAAAAACAATTTCTGGGGAGAAAAGGGTTTCTCTCCACTTATAACCCCCAGGTCACAGTCCATCACTAAGGAAGCCTAGCAGAGCTCAAGCCGGGATCCTTGTAACAGAAACTGAAGTGGAGGCCACTGAGGAATGCTGGTTACTGGCTTGCTTCCCCTGACTTGCTTAGCTACTTTCTCCTACAGTCTAGGCCCATTTGCCTAGAAATGGCACTGCCCGCCATGAATTGGGCTGCCCGCAATAACTAGCAATTAAGCAAACACTTCATAGACATGCTCCCAGGCCAATGTGACCTGGGAGTTCTTCAGATGAGGTTCCATCTTCCCAGGTGACTCCAGTTTCTGACAGCTTGACAAAAACTAACGAGCTCACTAGGCTCTAAGTTCTATTCCCCCATTGCTTGATATTCCTGGTGTGGTTATCACTTTTGGAAGATAAGAGCTGTCAGCCAATCAAAAGAAGGATTGAAAACCAAAGTATTTAGGACAGTACTCCCTCAAAGGGTAGCTCTCAAAAAGGCAGGGTTAACTTGTTTAAATAAGATTGTCAGCACCACCCCAGACCTACTGAATCAGCACCTCTGAGGATAGGTGCATAGAATCTATTTCAGCAATTGATTCCACTGACACTTAATACGCATTCATGCTTAAGAACTACAGGGTTAGAGGACAGCTGAAGCAAATGAAATTACAGCTTGTAACCCATGCCTCTATGTACTCTTATCTCATTCCCTTACACATCTACTTTTTCATTTTCCGAAAAATAGCTTGCAAAATAATTTTCGTGCTGAGATAATTTCTTTAGTCAGCTGCCAAATGACCATGAGGATTTTTCCGGTCTGGAAAAATCAATGCACACTTCTTGTATTAAAAACAAAACAGGGCCAGAGAGATGGCCTAGCGGTAAAGAGCACCAACTGCTCTTGCAGAGGACCTGGGTTCGATCCCCAGCACCCACATGGCAGCTGAGAACCTTCCTTGACTCCAGTTCTAGGGGAATCCGACACCCTCTTCTGACCTCCACAGCACTGCACCACACGGGTGCACAGACCTACATGCAGACAGTACATTCATACACATACAAAAATAAATAAAATAAAATAAAATAAACACTTGCAGTCTGTTTTTGAGCAGACTGCATACAGAACAATACTGCAGTCATATTTTCTTTCAGCAGATCTCAAGATGATCAGAATCCCTGGGTTCTGGAATGTATGAAACCCAGAAGTTGAAAAAGCTGCAGGATATTACACGGTATACTCACATCAGATCATTGAAACAAAATTGTGCATTTTGGTATCCTTTGAATGAATGCTTAAGTACATCTCTACAAGGAAATTCATAATAGCACTTTTGACAACCCAGTGTCTTCTAAGGCAACCCACTCAAGTTTTAATAAAAATGAAAATCTAGAGGGAAGCTTATTCAAAACAACATTTCTTAAATAACGGAATACTGATTTCAATGCCTTTTTCTGAGAAGAGATGAGAGCGTCTTTTTGCTAAAGGATTAGCAATTAAATAATGCTACTGCATCTTTTCACTTTCTAAAAAAGGCAAATAACATGATTTCATTAATAATCAACATTTTAATCATGGTTAGGTAGAGTGATGAGATACTCACATTCAGTAATATATAAACCATTGTTTGAGACGTTACAGTTCCTTCTCTCCAGCCCACTAATTCCAGAAACACTCTGGTTGCATGACTCTCTTGGGTATGCTCATACTTAAAATTAGAATCTGATAATTATTTTTAAAATTAGAGAAGACATTATAGTGGATAATTAAAAAGCTGATCCTTTGAAATCCTTTGTACTGTCTCCAGACTATATATTGTCTCCAGACTATGTATTTATATTCTTATGTGGTCAAAGCTGAAATTCTTCAAGCCCATGCCCCAGTTCTATGAAGTCACCTCACTGGTCAATGAAACAGAGATCTTCCTAGCAGACATAAGGAGCCAAGTTACTATCTGAAGAGGCCACTGGCCCTTGTGGAGCAGAGTACAATTTAAAATACCAAGAACAAAAGCATAATATTTCTTTTGAATAATAGACTTAAAGCACCACATGCAGAAAAGGCACATGACTTAATTTCCCAGTAGTCAGACTATGACAAAAAGCACAGAGATTTGGGGTTGAATGTTTTACTTAATTTTATGTATTTTATACTGGAAATGTAGAACTCTTCAGTATTCTTCATTAATACTGATTGTCTTTTCCTACCCATTATACATGTTAAACATGACAAGACCTTAAAAACTCAACACCTGCCGAATTCTGTACACATCATTTTCATTAGTTAAAAGCCTTTGGTTTCTTTTCCTTTTTTCTTTTTCTTTATTTTCTAGTTAGATAACTCACTAGCCAATTTCTCCATGCTATGTACTTCTAGCTAGCCAATATAAATAGAAATATTAATTTATTAAAAAATGCCAAAAATAAAAAACTCTAAGTGTCTCTATTCTAGTTTCTTTAAACATTTTATTTAGATCCTACACATAAGTGTGAAAAACACCCAAGATAATTGAGTCCGTTGGATGACAGCTTTTACTTTGGCTAAGTTAAGTTCAACTTCTCAATAAATCAATTTCTATAATTAGTTTCCTGAGTGACATAAACTCATGATTTCAAGAAGAAAAGTATTTGTTCAGATAATATGTTACTGCAATGATATCTCTAAAAGAACAAGAAAAGAAAAAGCCATGATGTGGATGATAAAAACACAATACTCAGCTCAAACTTCTTGAAAAAATACTTGGTTTTTAAATGAACACAAAAATATATGACCACACAGTCTTTGTATTGAAGCAACATTCCACTGGAAAAACTATTGATCATATACTAATAATTCACACTATGATTATGTTAATCATATACTAATATTTTTTGTTTCCAGAATTTTTTAAAATATTGAATTTTTGTTTATTTCAGACAGAAGCTCTCAATCGATCTTCATTCCCTTTGTATCTTCTCCCCCACTGGCACTCTCCCAGCCCCCTGCCGCTGGAGTTCCTACATTCTTTTGTGTTAAAGCCTATTGTGTCAAGTTAGTGTCCCCAGATGGTCCTCCTACAAATTCATCTACTGAGGTCTAGTCAGCTGGGATTAAAGGTGTGTGCCTGGCAATAATCATATTTTAGTAATATTTTACATATGTACTTCTTGGCATTTCGAAAATTCCTGATACACATAGCATTTGTATATAGTTCAAGAGGTCTGTATAAGAACGGTACCTTGTAAGTAATTTGCAGAATGTTAATGGATCTGATTAAGAAAAGAATGTGGGAGACTGCCTGCAAGCACTTGACTGGCATGCCTTAATAAGCCTCCTCAGGTAAGCTTCCCAAATCATTCCATGACCATCCCCTCCTACTGTGCCTTTTAGCCAGGCTTCCCTGCTGGCTAGTAGGGACTCAGACTCTTGGAGACTGCCTGAGGGTGCTTGACTCAGCCTCCAGGGTTAGGTTCCCAAGCTGCATGATGTCCATCCTGCTTTGGGATGGCCTGCAGTTCCTCCTACTGCTCCAGGACTTAGGCTTCACTGAGGACTAGCACCTCCCCTCCACTCCTTGGAGATTGGCATTATCCATCTGAGGCTTCTGAACTGCTCCTAGTTAGCTAGGGCTACTTCACCCTCCTGGAGAGCCCCTGAGTAGCCTGATTGGAGCCATCTGGCCCCTCCAGTATAACATTAAAAGAGACAATATGAAGCCTAAACCAACTAGCTTTTCATACCCAATCAGAAAGCAACCAAGGAACATTAATAATACAAACAGAATCAGACTTCAAATCAAAAAAGGAAAAAGTGAGATTCATACCATAATCACAAGCAACAAAGGAAATCCACATGCCAAAACCAAAACAAAAATTAATAATATGACAAAATAGAGTAATATGTTCCCACCAAACACCATCAGTCCTACAGAAGTGTGCTACAATGAGAACCTCCTAGAGATAACCCAGGACACAAAATTTAAAAGAACCATCATAAATATGATCAAAGAATTCAACAAATTTAAAGAACACATGAACAACTCAAATAACTAAAAGAAACAAAGGTTAAAGTTCTGACTGAATTCACATAAGAGATAGAAATATTGAAGAAAACTTAGGCTGCAATGAATAAGGAAAAAAATGAATAAGGTGATTTGAAGACAGGATAAAGGCTTACCAATAGAATGAATGAGATGGAAAACAGAATATCAAATTGGGTGATAAGGTTGAAGAATTAAGTGCTCAAGCAAAGACTAGGAAGAATTTTAAAAACAAGAAAGGAATATGCAGGATATGTGGGACACTGTGGAAAAACCAAAGAGGCTTAGAGGAAGGAGAAGAACCCCAGGATAATGGTATTGACCAGATCTTCAACAAGATTATAGAATAAAATTTCCCCCCAAATTAAGGAAAGACATATCCATATAAGTACAAGAAGCACACAGAACACCAAATAGACAGGACAAGAAAAGAAACGCCACACACCACATCATAGTAAAAATTTACAGAACAACAACAAAAAGAATACTGAAAGCTGCAAGAGAAAAACAAATCACATATAAAGGAAAATCAATCAGAATCATGGCTGACTTCTCAATGCAGACTATCAAAGCCACAAGAGCCTGGAGCAAAGTTTTCACAGTTTTTCAATGACTATAGATGCCAACCCAGAATACTTTACCTACCAAAACTGTCTATTATAGCTGAAGGGGAAAGAAAAAAATCTTCCATAACATGAACAGGATGAAAGAATTATTTCTCCCAAACCAGTCCTTTAGAGAATACTGGAAGCAATACACAGTACTGAAGAAGGTATATAAACATATATTTATACACCCAAGAGGTATATATATATATGTTTATATATATTTTTTATATATATATATATAGTTTCTTTCAATTACCTCTTGGGTATATATAAATATATATATAAACATATATATATATATATGTTTATATACCCAAGAGGTAATTGAAAGAAACTAAATCAAGGTATTAATCCTTGTGTGTGGGGCCTGATAGTCCATGAAGGCTGAGGCATAAGTGAGCTGGCTTTTTACCGATAACCTAGAAGGTCAGCAGGAAAGGGAAGCCACCCCTACTCATCATCTTGGGCCTGCAGGGCCCCCCCCCAGCAGTGTAACTTGAGGTGTAGCATGCCTAAGCCTGTCACTTCTGAAGCACACACACACCTTAGTCTAGGGAACCAAATGGTGCATCTGCCATAAAAGCCTAATCTTGGGAGACAAATGGTACAGAACTTGGCCATTGTAAAAGTGCACATGGACTTCCCTTTTGTCCCACCCCCTCCTTGTTAAGATCCCACCAAAGCTATTACATAATACTCTAAAACTCCTGCAATAAATGAGTTTTGGGGGCCTCTGATGCCAACTCCCAGATCTCTCTTTGATTTGTAAGGTTGCTCACTGCTACTGAAGCCATGTCTACTCCCTCCCTGCTCCCCTCTGCAGCCCAGGCCTAGAAACAGCCAGGTACACTCCCACACTAAGGGCTGCAGGGCTGGTGACCAGAGAAGGCAAGAACCTCATGACACAGAAGAAGCCCACACTCGTGTAAACACAAAAAGATGCTGACCAATACACATCTTTCAATAATAACTTTAAATATGAATGGCTTAAATTCCTTAGTCAAAACACACAGGCTAGATGGATTGATTAAGAAACAAAATTCATCTTTTTGTTTTCTCCAATAAACTCATTTCACCTTAAGGTGAAATAACGGAACAAAATATTCCAAATAAATGGCACTACAAAACAAGCATTGGTTGCAATTCTAATGTCTGACAAAATAGACTTCAAACTAAAACTAATCAGAAGAGATAAGGAAGGTCATTTCATTCTCATCAAAGGAAAAACTAAGAAGATATTAAAATCATGAACATATATGCACCAAACTCTGGTGTACTTGATTTCATAAAAACAGTACTATAGGATTTTTTTTTTTTTTTTTTTGTTTTTTTTAAAACGGGTCCCCCTGTAGCTCCAGCTGTCCTGGAACTCGCTCTGTAGACCAGGCCGGCCTTGAACTCACAAAGATCCACCTGCCTCCACCTCCCAAGTGCTAGGATTAAAGGTGTGCGCCACCACGCCCGGCACTATAGGATTTTAAGGCACAGATTAACCCCAATATCCTAGTATCTCCAATATGGTCAAACAGACAAAGAATAAACCAAGAGCCATCTGAATTAAAAGATATCATAGATCAAATGGACCTAACAAATATCTACCAAATATTCCATCCACACACCAAAGAATACACTTTCTATTCATCAGCACATGGAAGTTCCTTTAAAATTGACCACATATGCGGGCACAAAACAAACCTCATCAAATGCAAAATCATTGAAATAATTTCATACATGCTATAAGACCACAAGGCAATGAAGCTTAAAAAAAGAAGCTCTAGTAACTACACAAAATCATGGAGAATAAACAACATACTCCTGAATAATGAATGGGTTAAAAAATAAATTAAAAAAGAAATAAAAGTATTCCTGGATCTAAATGAAAAAAAACAATACAACACAGCAAAACCTATGGGACACTTTAAAAGCAGTCCTAAGAGGGAAGCTTATAGCTCTAAGTGCCTACATTAAAAAATCTCAAAGAGTACAAATAAATGATTTAACACTGCAGCTCAGGATTCTAGAAACACAAGAACAAGGAAAATCGAAATGCAACAGATGAGAATTAACAAAAATCAGAGCAGAAATTAATGAAATGGAAAAAATAATACAAAGAATCAATGAATCTAAGAGTAGGTTCTTTAAAAAGATAAACAAGATAGACAGACCCTGTCCAGTTAACCAAGAGAAAGAGCAAAACCACTTCAACAAAATCAGAGATAATAGAGAACACATTACAACAGACATCAGAAAGTTCCAGAACATTAGAAGGGAAGACTTTATAAACCTATACTCTACAAAACTCAAGAACATAAAAGAAATGGATCAATATCTAAATTCATGGGAACAACCAAAGCTAAACCAAGAGATCAACAGACCCGTAACAAATAAGGAAATTAATATAGTAATACAGAACTTCCTGACTTTAAAAAAAAGAAAAAGCCCAGACCCAAATGGATCCATAGCAGAATTCTACCAGACATTTAAAGAAGATCTACAACCAATAATACTTAAATTATTCAAAAAGGTAGAATCCGAGGGAGAGCGCCTAACCTCTCGGTGAGGCCTCAATCACTCTAATACTAAAATGAGGTAAAGACACAATCAAAAAATAAAACTATAGACCCATGTCCATAATAAACATAGATGCAAAAATTCTCAACAAAATATTGAAAACTACATATGTACACACATCAACAAGATCATTCACCATGATAAAATCAGCTTTATCCCAGAGATAAATCACTTAAATGGACACAAAGACAAAAATCACACAGTGATCTCAAAAGATGCAAAAATAAAAAGCCTCAGAAAAAAAATGAAACACCGATTTATGTTAAAAAGTCCTAGAGGGAAATGGACTAGAGGGAACATACTTCAATTAAAACTATATATAGCAAACCCATGGCCAACATCATTCTAAATGGAGAAAAACTGGAAACATTCCTATTAAAATCAGGAACTAGAAAAGGCTCTCCACTATTTCCACTCCTTTTATAATACAGTGCTTGAAACTCTTGCTACAGCAATAAAATAAGAGAAGGAAAGTAAAGTGCTAACTAAAGAAGAGGTCAAGTTATCCCTATTTGCAGAAGATACAGTATTATACATAAGAGATCCCAAAAATTCCACCTAAGAACTCCTAGAAATGATGAACACTTTCAGGAAAGAGGCAGGTTATAAAATCAATCCACAATCAGAAACATGGAGGACAAGCTTGAATACTTCACAATGAAGACAGCTATTTCCTCCTAGTTAAAAAGAAAAAAATCAATCTACAAAAATCAGTAGCCTTTCTATATACCAATAACAAGCAATCAGACAAAGAGTACAAGGAAATCCTCCCATTCACAATAGCTTCAAAAATATATAGGCATAAACTTGACCAAAGACATTTAAAACCTCTACAATGAAAATTTTAAATCTTTGAAGAGATTGTGGAAGACATAAGGAGATGGAAGGACCTCTCATGTTCATGGATGAGAAAAATTAATATTGTGAAAATGACCATCCTACCAAAAGCAATCTATAAAGTCAATGTAATCCAATCAAAATCCCCATGACATTCTTCACAGAATTAGAAAAATCATTCTAAAATTCATAAAGAAGCACAAAAGACCCAGATAGCCAAAGCAGCACTGAACACAAAGAGCAATGCTGGAGGGAATCACCACAGC
Organism: Rhizomys pruinosus; assembly: GCA_009823505.1. Lineage (NCBI taxonomy): Eukaryota > Metazoa > Chordata > Mammalia > Rodentia > Spalacidae > Rhizomys > Rhizomys pruinosus. The sequence continues at coordinate 2,976,694 of VZQC01009175.1, read as the reverse complement.
AGGTCTCAAACTTTATTACAGAGCTATATTTTAAAAACAGAATGGTACTGGCACAAAAATGGACACATAATTGAAGACCCAAAAAAATGAGCGCCTGAAATTTCAACTATCTGATATTTGGCAAAGGAGCCAAGAACACACACTGGAGAAAAGACAGCATCTTTAACAAAGGGTCCTGGCAAAACTGGATCTCCACCTATATAGAGAAATGAAACTCGGTCCTTATCTTCCACCTTGCTCAAAAGTCAACTCCAAATGGATCAAAGACCATAAAGAGAAACCTGAAACTCTGAAACTGTCAGAAGAAAATATGGGCAATAACCTATAAGATATAGGTGTAGGAAAGGACTTTCTAACTCAGACACTAATTGCTCAGGAAATAAGGTCAATGATCTACAAGGTGGGACCTCATTAAGCTTAAAGGCTTCTAAACAAAAGAAACAATGAAGGAAGTGAAGGGAAGACCCCCAGAGTGGCAGAAAACCATCTCCAGCAACATATCTGACAGAGATTTAATAATAGCTAGACTATATAAAGAACTCAAAACAAGGAAGAATTGAGAAAACAAATGACCTGGCAACCGTCTCCTTGAAGACTAGCTCTTAGAGTTTTGGATAACACAGTGCTAGCTGCTAAGGGAGAACATCAATCTCAGTTTAAGGCCCAATAATCAGCACAAGGACCAGCACAGCAAACTACATTGGGGCAATAGTGGAACCTTCATCTTGAAGGTACTCAACAACTAGCTAATTGGACTTAAAGCCCACTCAATGGGAGGAAACTCCTGTGTGGTACTGTAAACAACCAAATACACATGGCAGGAGACTTGGTCATAGACCTCAGAGAAAACTCTAAGGCTGTCATATCCCTAGACAGATGTAATTTCTTACTATATGATAAATATGGATCCTTCTATTTACAGACAAATGGTGACAACAGTCACCATTCATCAAAGAATCTTCTTTTGCAATGGACAGGGACTATTACAGATTTCCACAGCTGCTCACACAGAAAGAATAAGTGTTTATAATCAGATTTTGTAATTTTGATTCATGTGTGGAGTATATATATGCATATTTTGGAATAATATAAAATCAAAGGGAATTAAAAAAGAGAGAGAGAAACCTATTCAAAGAACTGGCCAAAACAGTAAACTTGTGCATCGAAAAGGTTATAAAAGACTGAGAAAAAGATGCAAGACAGGACTTAACATATATGACAGAATCCATGAGCTCTGGCGGGGACTGGGGCGGGAGCTTGAGGGGTGGGTACAGATGGGGGAATGAGTCTAAATTTGATTGTATGAAATATGCTCAATAAAATAAAAAAAAATTCCTAACCCTACGTGACACATGTACATTGGAACCTCTATACCTAAGGGTCATGGAACATATTGGATCAAGGAGTACGGAGAATAATAATGCATCTCTCAACTCATCAATGAAGCTCCCTCATGCAACAGAGGGCCATAAACACAAAAGGCCACAAAGGGGCAAAGCATAAAGAATAAGAGTCTGTAGACTGTGGGTCCATGGACAGGATTCCTGTATTAAACTCCACCCACCCAGTACTCAGGGACCATTGCAGAAGAAGGCACAGGAAGATTTTAAGTGTCAGGGAAAGTGGTGCATGACCATATGGAAAGAGGCTCTTACAGGCTCTTGGGACCTTGTTCATATAAATCTACAACAATGGTGTCAACATGCACAAGACCCACATAAAATCAAGCAGACAAAAACCTATCATATAACTTGAGAAATGGGCAGCAGTCCTTAATCTTAGTGGAAGAACTATTAGCAGCTTATTACTGCTGGGTGAGGGAGAGCTGATCTTCTTTAAAGGAGTGACTCTAGATAGGCTATCTAGACCCCAGTTGGTGAATTTTCACTAAGGAATTTCTAAGTACACTTACTTGACTTGATAGACCTTAATTAAATGACAGAATACATGAAATCCAGTGGGGGGGGGAGTATGGGAGTGTCTAAAGGAGGGAGGATATAGAAAGATGGTTAAGGCGTTTTATTTAAAATGCACAAAATTCAATTAAATTACTTTGAAGAAAAAAAAAGAAAAGAAAAGAAATGGATGCTATGCTACAGGGACTTAAGTTCTGCTCCAGCATCGCTGGAAATTGAGGATCTTTTATAAAAACCCAAATCTTCATTTGTTTTTTAAGTCACTAATTTTATTGAAAATTATTTCAATTCTCAGAAAACTACACTGTCTTGAGGAATGTGTGTGGACTGAAATATGAGGAGGAAACCAGGAAAGCATACTTACTAAGCTTTAAACAAAGCACTTAGAGAAGGGAAGGATCTGGCCAGCTGTGTACAACCAGGGCATCATTTTTAATGATAAGCACCAGGAGGAATAGACACGGGTAATTCTATCAGTGTTTTTTAAAAGACAATAAGAAGGATGGTTCTTGTCAGAGAGCAAAGATAGTTATTTAATAGGTAATCCATATGGGGCAAAACAATATCCTTGAAAAAACATACAGCAAATTTGACCCTTAAATTTATTTCTTTTTTTGGCCTTTTTGAGACAGGGTCTCCCTTTAGTCCCAGCTGGCCTGGAGCTTGATATGTAGACCAGGCTGGCCTTGAACTCACAGAGATCGGCTTGTCTCTGCCTCCCAGTGTTGGGATTAAAGGCATGTACCACCACGCCTGGCTAAATTTACATTAAGTAGTAAGTACATCTGTAATGTGGGGCCATTACTTTCACAGAGATTTCAACTGCATCTAATTCAGCTCCTAATTTTTTTTTTAATTTTTTTTTCTGTATGTGTATGATGTACTGTCTGCATGCAAGTTTGTGCACCTGTGTTGTGCAATGCTGCGGAGGTCAGAAGAGGGTCTCGGATTCCCCCGGAACTGGATCAGTCGGCGCTCTTAACCGCTAGGCCATCTCTCCAGCCCCAGCTCCTAATTTCTAATCTCAGACAGGCTTTTCAACTTCTTTGGGTGCCATGTCCCTAAACCAGGTGACTAGGAAATATAATTGCATACACACACACACACACACACACACACACACACACCCCTATGTATGTATAAATCATGGAGTTACTCTCAAAAATTAGGCTAAGCATTTAAAGATATAAAGGAAAAATGCAGTAAATTGAAAATAGTATGCTCATTTTTGTAATGATGTTGATGAATTGTTTTAGGTTTTTGGTTTATTTTGTTGATGGCTGAATATAAGATGGATTATAGGTGCTGTCTTCAAGAAACTGAGGCTGTGCTTGTGAAACCCTGAGTGAAGATGTTCAATGTACTGCTGACAAAAATGGATCTGTTATATATAGGGAAAGGTCTAGTGTGAAGCTAAAGATTTAGAAGTGCAATCAGCATGCAAATAGTAAGCAAAAGTTTAAAGTGTCACTGGGATTAGTTTTCATGGCAATTACATATAAACTGAGGTAATGGGTTGAGGGGTACTGCTGAAGATGCTAAGATTCAAAAGATAAGTAAAGCCGGGCATGGTGATGCATGCCTTTAATCCTAGCACTTAGGAGGCAGAGGCAGGAGGATCTTTGTGAGTTCAAGGCCAGCCTGGTCTACAGAGCGAGTTCCAGGACAGCTGGGGCTACAGGGAGACCCTGTCTCAAAAAGACCCCCCCCCAAAAAAAAAGATCAGTAAAAGAAGGAAATAGTATGAATGGTGCAATAGTTCCCAAAAGAAAACACAGAAGATGCTTTTGTGAAATTGCAGGGAATTGGGCTGTATCAGTCAGCTATAACCCAATAAACCACGTGAGGAAAAACCGCTTGAACTGTAACTATTTTTGATTATGGGCCCACAGCCTGACAGGGATGACCATGCCTCAATCTGTAGGGTACATTCACAACTAAGCCTTATGATCAGGTACAGTCTGCTTGGATGAGTCAGATGCTAGTCTAGGATTTTCTCACAGCAGATGATAGAATTGAAGGACCAAGCCAGATGACAGAAGCATATTCGAAACTTCTGCTTCAATCGTGCACATTAAGTATTATTACAGTGGAAGAGCACACCATCTGACCTACCAGTGGACTGGTGTGGCAATATGTACTATCAGGGTAGGAAAGGAGGAGAAATGAGTACTTTCTGAACAGTAGATTCAATAAACCCAAGCCATTAGAAAACCTATCCAAGATGGGAAACAACTTAGAGGAATTTTAATGGCCCAGTCTAGGGCAGATTAAATGAAATTCTGTGATAGGAGCCAAGTTTCAGAGGTTAGACAGTGGATTCATGGGAAACGATGTGTTTAAAGAAAGGAAGCTGTGGAAGACAAAGGGAGAAATGACTAAGACAGACAGTTGGGAACAAAGTCCGAGGAAGGTATTTGTTTTTGTTTAACTTTTTGCATTGTTTTAAGAAGACATGGAATTAGCACACTCAAATGATATGGATATCAATAGAGAGAATGGGGATGAAGATGAGATATTAACAGAGATGCCTAAAAACAGGAGAGGATGCAATGAAGAACCTCAGAGGAAAAGAAAAATCACAGAGAAAGTGCACTTCTTTCACTAGAATGAACTGGAAGGATGGAAGACATTTTGAAAGAACAAGCTAGTAATTATGGACAAAGAAATAAAAATGTGAATTATTAATTAATTATTATTAAGTATTAAAGTTAGTGAGCACCCTCACTGGAAAATCTGGAGGCAGAATTCAGGGAAGGGACAAAGCTGAAGTGAACTGGAAGGATGGAAGACATTTGCAAAGAACAAGCTAATGGTTGTAGAAAATGTAAGAAAACAGGAAAGATCATTATATGCAGCGGTAAAGAAGGATGACATCATGAACTTTGCAGGTAAATGGATGGAACTCGAAGCCATTATGCTAAGTGAAGAAACACAGTCCCAGAAAAACAAGCTGCAAATGGTATCCCTCATTTGTGATGCTAGTACCAAATCTCTAGTTGAAAGGCAAGCTGAGCAAAGTTAATGTTATATTTCTTTTTATCTGAAGGCAACTGTGCTGTTATAATGTGAATCCCTTAATGGGCTCTAGAATTAACTGACCACTTACTTTATTGTAATTGTGGTATGTGGGTGGAGGATATGTATTCATATTTTAGAGTAATATAAAAATAAGGGGAAAAATGTGAACTCCTAAACATATTTTGGAATTAACATACAGTTTATTTTCAGAGGTCATAATTTTGGTATATATGTGACATATATATAGGCATACTTTGGAGCAATACAAATGGAAGGGAATAACAATGACAAAAGGACTGGGTCAAAGAACTGACTGAAACAGTTAACCTCTGCCCAAACAATAAACCTCTGCAGAGAAAAACTTTAAAAAGACTGAAAAAAAGTTGCAAGACATGTATGGCAGAATGCATGACCTGGGGTGGGGTGGGGGTCATGGAAAGGGGAATGTGTCTAAATTGGACTGAGAAATGATGTATGAAATACATAAACATCAATAAAAGTATTTTACTTTTTAAAAAATGAACTTTTTAAAAAAGTTCAAAGGTACCTAGAAAAATTGGGCCAAACAATGTAACTGAAAAGTTTAAAGTGGAATTAGAGGTAAGGGACAAAGATTAAAATTTGTGCTGAGAAAAAAATAAATATGAGAACAAATTTCCCATCAAGTTAGGAAGTGGAGACCTGGGACCCCAGCAGGGAAAGCACTTAGGAACAAGCAGAGATCTTTCTCATGGTCTTAAAGGATAATTGTGGAAATAGACATGCTGGGAGAAGGCAAATTTAATTAAGGTATTCTATCTTACAATGATATTATTAGCAGCATCAGTCATAGTGTTGTTTTCCCAGAATATACTCCAGAGGAATTGTGAAAATGGGGCAGATTTAAAACTTCAAGGCAGAAGTAATTTGCTTATGTGTGAATTACACTAAGAACTCTGAAAGGCTACTAAAATAAATGTTGGGACTGGCAAGATTCCCTTTTGATCTGCATATTAGCAAGAGCCCTAAAGAGATTCCTAAGTGCTGCAGCTTTCTTTTTAGAAATAGAATATGATGTAAATAAATATTATTTGAGGTCAAACTTATAAGATGGTTTGAGCATCCCTGTTGGCAGAACCCTGTGGATAGACAGTAGTGACCCCCAGCTAGAGCCATTATGTTGTGTCAGTGGAAATGTAGCGACATGTTACTTGATGCCAAGTATTAACAGAAAATCTGGGGAAGACAACTGTGACTTCAAAATAAAATGTCAGCCATGAGCACAAAGTTTAGGAATGAGTGTGATCACCCAACGGACTAAAGCAGAGCCAGCCAGCCCTGTCAAACTGTGGCCCATAAGCCAGAAGAAGAAATGCTTGTTATAATTTTGGCATGTTTGCTTTCCATAATTTATCAGGAAAATGCTGATGAATATAGCCCAATTCCCTTTGATTTCATGAAAGCATCTTCTTAAATAGATAGCAAGCAACAGCTTACTATCTACATGCTCATCTAACTTCTCAATCTTTAGCTTCACCTTTGAGACAGTAGTACATTAAATGTCATGGAAGAATTTGGGGTTTCATAAGCACAAGCTCAATTTCTTGAACATTGAGTCTCATTTTATACTCAACCAACAACAAAATAAACCCAGTTTCTAAAACGGTACTTCAACATTACAACAATGAGCATATCATTTTAAATTTAGTATACTTGGTCTCTTTATGCCTTTAAATACTTGCCCTCCTAATTCATCCCAATAACTCCATGGTTTGTACATAAGTACATATGTTTACACACACACACACACACACACACACACATACACACACACACGGAAACTATGTCTGACAAAGGAGATAGATTAGTTCATGTTATGCACTGAATATGTAGGAAGATATGCACTGATATGCAACTGATGATGTAAAAATGGACAACTCAGCTGGAAGTGGTGGTGCACACCTTTGATCCTAGCACTTGGGAGGCAGAGGCAGGCAGATCTCTGTGAGTTCAAGGCCAGCCTGGTCTACATAGAGAGCTCCAGGCCAGCTTGGACTAAAGGGAGACCCTGTCTCAAAAATACCAAAAAAAAAAAAAAAAAAAAATGGACAACTCAGTAACAGAAAAGCAGAGGCTCTTGCATAATGGCAGTCCTTGAAGTATTTCAGTCCTTAGGCCTTAGTCTAAGGAGATGTCTGTGGTGTGTGGGATGTGTGAGGTGTGTAATATATGTACATGTGGATGAAAGAAAACCACTAACTCCATCTCAATGAAGCAAAATTATTGCCTCTGGAATGTAGTCTGAGGGACACCAATATCCTAAAAAAATGCAAATTTCTGATGGTGACTTTAAAAGGAAGAATCTGTGAGACATTGATCAACAGTTGCTACAGGTCAGCTGAGGTTTGTGACTTCGCTCACACATCCAGCAGAGCTTTAGGAAATGCAGAGATTTTTACTGCAAGCATAAGCTTTAACTATGGTAAAGTGAGGATCAGTGCTCTGACTACATTTCAGGAGGAAAATTTAAAACCCTTGAGGTCAATAGTAATGGCATTTTTCCTCTGTAGAACTGGTCGCTTTACCACAGTAAAAATAAATAAGACAGGAAAAAATTCTGTCTGGTGAATGGCAGGTGTAGAGAGCTGTGGAAAATTGCATTTATAAAAGCTTTCATTTCAAAAAAATTCTTTAAAATGCTTTTTGCAGTGGTTTAGCCACATTGGTAAAGACCTTTCCATCTGTTTCTATAACAGAAATGCTTGTATGGAAACAGGAAATCATTTGTATAACTTCAGCCATGGCCAGCGATGAAATCCAAAGTCCAGGGCACCTGTGAATTTTTCCTCAACTTATAAAGATGGGTGTGTCACAGCAGGACACCAAGCTCCCAAAGAAGCTGCGTGAAGATTCTGAAGGAACAATGCCAGTTGGTACATTTACTTAATTCTCTTCATTAATTAATTATTTTTTTATTTTTTATGTATGAGTGTTTTGCCTGCATTTATGTAAGTACAGCATACATGGGCAATGCCTGCAGAAACCAGAAGAAAGCATCGGATCCCCTGGAACTCAAGTTACAGATGGCTGTGAGTCACCAGTGGGTGCTGGGGTCTGAACCTGGGTCCTCTGCAAGAGCAGCCAGTGCTCTTAACCACTGGCTAAGCCATCTCTGCAGCCCCTTCTTCATAAATTTTTATAGAGAGTATTATTGATTAATTATACAGAATTTTATAACATATATACCAGCAAAATTAAGACAAGAATGAAAGTAGTAGAGCTTATTAAAAGAGTTAGTCTGCAAGTTTTGTAACAAGGTTACAGATATGCTTTTTATCATATCAGGACTTAAGTTCCTTAACATTTTTGAAATTGCGACATTGTTTTCATACCAAGAGCCTTTGTCTTACTTTATTAATCCTCAGAACACATTTACCTAAATCTGATTAAATCATTGCCATATTGGGAACATCCCTGCAAGGAGAAAAGATGTTGTTCTTTTAACAAGTTTTAACGACTTTCCTTGATCTGCAGTCTCTCTTCCTAAGCCACATGCCTTTATAGTGGATGCATTATACTCCAGCATATATTAGATTTTCTTCTGATTTTGAACCATCCATTCTGTTTATAGTTTCTATGCCTTCACTTCACCTAATCTGGTAACTCTTCGTGCATCTAAACACTCACCAGATTTCAGGATGTCTTTTCATCTATCTTCTTCAATAGCAACCCCTTGAAGGTAGGAGAAGGCTTTACTTATTCCTTACTCTACCTCAGATCTAGAATGCCTCCCACAGAGCAGATCAGTGTTTCTGCTATTCTCCCTCTCTTGCTCTCCTTCTCTCCACTTAAAATAGAAATGAAGGAAAGAACAAAACATTATTCATATTTCTCTTTCCATTTATAGGTGATAGAGCAGAATACTTTGATGATTCACTGGAGACAGTTCCGTTTTCATGTCTGGAAATTTTTTTTCAATGAAGAAAAAGCAGCAAAGAGTCAGAAATAGGTAAATGAAGAGAAAACACCTCTACTGAAGCAGTGGAAGCCACCTAAACCAAACTGAAGAACAGCCAGGAGACAAAGATAGCAAGCATACACCCATGTCCACATCCCCAGTCAGGCAGAAGTGTCACCCAGAGGGAGAGGAACAGACTAAACTTACCAACATCACATATCTTCCAAGTATCAGAATTCTCTTGAGAGTCTACAGCACAAACAAAAAAGCAAGGAAGGTTTTACCAGTTGAATTTTATAAAAACAAACAAACTGAGGGTTCATTTTAACTAAACTTCTTTACAGTTTCCATGATAATAGAGATTTTCTACATAGAATTAAAAAATAGTTAATGTGTAAAATGCCAAAGTTTATATCTTTTTCTAATGACATCAATATACAGCATTCACTTCTTTCTGCTTTCTAACTGCAGGTGCAATGTGGCAATTTGTCCCAAACTCCTGTCACCATATCTTCCCTTCCAAAATCCGAGCCAAAATATACCCTTCCTTCTTTAAGTTGCTTTTGTCAGGCTATTTTGTCAACAACTTACAAGTTACTATTAAAGAAAATTGGTCTCAAGAAATGGGACCATTGTTGTGGGAATCCTGGAAGTAGTTTGCAAGAGAACTCTGGAAGGATTTGGAGCTTTAGTGTGAAGAGAAATCTAGACAGTGGAGATTCAGCTCATGAAGTTTCAGAAGGAAACAAGGAATCAGTCAAGAAGTGGGGCAGGAGCTGGTCATGTGAAATTTTGGTAAACGATCTGCTTTATTCTGTGTCCCGGAAAACTTGAATGAGGCTAAATTTAATGGCAATGGACCAATTGGACTGAAAAAGGAAGTTTCAAGACAGGTGACTGCTGACTGCTCTCATCCAGTTTTATAATGAGAGAAAGCAAAAAGTCGAGCAGAAAGGCAAGGAAATGTGATGAAAGGTGTGTGAGAAAATTTAAAATTTCGGATGAGGAGAAGGCAGATGGAAAAGCATCTGTAATTGTTAAAGACATTATCATCATTAAATGAATCCTAATGTTTTGCTCTGGTATCTGAAGAAAGGTGTTCCTGAAATCAGGACCCTACCTAACAAAGGGGCAAACTTGGGAAAATGCAAATTCTCAAAAAGACGAAGGAAGGAAGGAAGGAAGGAAGGAAGGAAGGAAGGAAGGAAGGAAGGAAGGAGGGAAGGAAGGAATGAAGGAAAGAAAGATGCAAATTCATTTGAAAGGGGAGAGTCTACACTCAGAATGCTACTGAATGGGTTTCCCTGTTCAAAAATAAAGGTAGGGAAGTCTTTAGCCAGAACCAGCACACAGGATGATCAATGCAACTATGGTCCAAGGAGGCAGATACGTTTTGTCAGTAGGAAAGGATGCAGGATTGAAACTGTCAGGAAATCTGGCCTCCACTGGTTCCAGAAAGCTGCTAAGTCAAGGAAGTGTGTGGCTGAGTTGAAATTCCTACAAGAAGCCCCTGAAAGGCGACGTCATAAAGCTGTAAGATTGAGGTTAACTACAATGAAGACCCTGGAATTTTGGAGGGGTCCAGACTATGGGCTGTCACCAAGGAAAGCTGCAATCGAGGCATGGAATGGAGTGGAGCTGGCCCAGGGTGAGGCTCTGTTTGCTGCAGGAGTAGAGCTATTAAAGCCTTTCAGACCCAGATGAGTCTATCATCAGCCCCAGAGGCCTCATTTGGAGCCTCAGGATCTGGTGATTTTCCCTGATGGGCTCCAATCTTGCATTGGTCTCATCATTTCTGACTATGCCAACGTTCTCGTTGTTGGGAAAAAGAATGTTTATTCTGTGTCCCTCCAGTTGGAAGCATATAATTTGTCTTTGTTTTTTTTTTTGTTTTGTTTTGTTTTTTTTTTTTAAACAGATGAGGGGCTCTGGAGTCCCCGTTCTTTTTTTTTAATATTTTTCTTTTTTTTTTTTATTATTAATTTTATTTCTTTCTGTATGTGTATGAATGTACTGTCTGCATGCAAGTCTGTGCACCCGTGTCGTGCAATACCGCGGAGGTCAGAAGAGGGTGTCGGGTTCCCCTGGAACTGCAGTTCTCCTGGAATTGGAGTTTCAGACGGTTCTCGGCCGCCATGTGGGTGCTGGGGATCGAACCCGGGTCCTCTGTAAGAGCGGTCGGCGCTCTTAACCGCTAGGCCATCTCTCCAGCCCTGTCTTTGTTTTTATAGGAGCTCACAGTTAAGAGATTTCCTTGAGTTTCCTATGAGACTTGGATTTGAAACTTTTAAAACGTGATAGAATTGTTGAAAACTATAGGAGCTTTTGAAGTTGGACTAAATGCATTTTGGGATTGTGATACCCCAAGCCGTGGGGACAATATCCCCTGAAAGTTATTGCCCAAAAATATGTGCTACAGTGTCAAGGGATAGAGTTGTGATGGTATATAATGATTATTGACTTGACTAGATCTAAAATTAACCTGAGAGAAAAGCCTCTGGGAGTTATCTAAAGTTAGCCTCTGCGATGTCTCAGAGGGACTATCTAGATTAGGTTAACTGAAGTGGTAAGGCTCAGCATTCTATGGGAGAATTGAGGTCTGAAGTCCCAGAATAAATAAAAAGGAGAAGGTGAGCTGCGCATAGCTTTCTTCCCTCTCTATCTGCTACCTGACTGCAGGTGAAATAAGAGCAGCTTCCCAAGCTCCTGCTGCCAGGATTTCCCTGACAGGACAGGCCAGGCCCTGGAATGTGAGTCAAATAAAATAAACCCTTTCTTCCCTGAGTTGCTTTTGTATTTTGTCATAGCAATAAGACAAGCAACTAATGGACTCGTTTCACAGTTGATTCATCATAAATATGACCCTAGTGAAAAACGTTACAAACAAAAAAAGGCTGGAAAAACTCCTAAGTAAAATATTATCCTATCTAGCCCTAGACATATAATAAGCAATAAATAAATCATGAACCAGTTAAGTTTATTCTAGTTGAACATTTGAAAATTAATACATGTTACACTGACCCAGTATGATAGAAAATTAATATGGTAATCTTAATAAATTTTAAAACTCTTAAGTAGAATAAAAGGGAATCCCCTTAAGCTGATACAGGTTGTTTATGAAAAAAAAAATCTAATACATGGGGTGAAATATTGACAATTTTCTTCTAAGATCAGAAACAAAGGCTCGATTTATTAGGATCAGTTCTGAGAATCACACTGGAGATCCTAGCTAGTACCACAAAGGCATTATGATGGGAAGTTACAAGAATGTCAGGATGAAATAAATTCATTCTTTTAAGACTATGTGATTGACTTGAAAATTGAAAAATTTGCATTGTGGAAAATGAGTTTTATCAGGTCAACATATGAAAATAAATTATATTTCTATTCATTAACACCTGAGTAGGAAATGAAGTTTGAAGTTTGAAGTATAGGAAAGTCAACACCTAATAGTAAGTATTTTAAAAGACGTACAATACCTTTACACAGAAACATTAGCATAATTAAGAGAAATTTCAAGACTTGGGCTGGTAGGATGGCTCAGTAGGCAAAGGTGCTTGCCACCAAACCTGGAAATCTGCATTCAATCTTTGGGATCCACATCATAAAAACAGAGAACCAGTTCCGTCAAACTGTCCTCTAACCTCCACATGCATGTTAAGGTATGCATACAGCGCATGTGTACACACACACACACACACACACACACACACACACACAAATATAACTTTAAATTTTAAGACTAAATTGACAGTGCACAGCCATAAAGCACCTATTACCCTCAAATTTACTTATAGATTCAGTGTTATCATGAGTCAAATTCCAACAGAAATTTCATAGCCATTAATTTGCTGGTTTTGATATTTAAATAGACAAATAAAAACCAGGTGTGGTGGTACATGCTTTTTATCTTAGCACTTAGGAGGCAGAGACAGGAGGATGTCTGTGAGAGCAGGCCGCCTGGGGCTACATAGTGAGACCCTGTCTGAAAAAGAAAACAAAGAAATAATGAAGCTGGATAACTCACTTATAATGGTTAGAGGTCTGTGTTACTACAGAGTAATTTACAGAGTGTGTGTATGGGCATAAAGACAGATAAACTAGTCAAACATAATAGGGAGTCCTGAAGTAGATATTCCTACACACAGGCCCTGGGCTCATGGCCAGGCATGTCATCAAATGAGGAAAGGAAAGTTTTTAATAAAGGGCTCCAGACCAATTCTGTCTCTCTGTAACTAAGAAAATAAAATGCAGCCCCTACATAAATATCAATTCCAGGTGAGGTGAAGATAACTCAGCTTTTAGAAGACTATTCAGGTAGATATCTTCTGACTTTATAATAAGGGTTTATTAGACATTAATTATGGATTGCATTGAACTTGAGAATATCTATGATAAATATTGAGAGTGGCAAGTAAAATCACAGATATAGAGAAGATACTTGCCAGTATTCTCACAGAGTACAAAATCAGAACATATAAGTAACCTTTTAATCAACATGTAACAGACCAATAAAGAAATAATAAAATAACTAACACTTTTAAACAAAAATTTTAAAGTAGCATGTCTAAAAGAAAAGGTTGTTCTACATATTATTAATGAGAAAATGCAGATTCAAACCATAAATAGATACCCACCTACACCTACTCCCACCCAGTGGACTCATTTAAGACAAAAAGCTTATTAATATCGAGTGTTGGTTAAGCTAGAGAAATCTCAAACAATAAAATGTAGATTGGAAATAAGCACAACCATCCTGAAAAGTCTAGCAGTTTCCATGGAACACAGCCTGTGACTCTGTACAACGCATGTTGAGGTCAAGCTGTGCCTTGCTCTGAGTCCATAGTGTGTAAGACAGTGGATTTTCAGCCTGGGCCTTCCTCTGCATGACTGCGTTTTCCAAAGGCATCTAGCTGCAATCTCAGAGCAAATGCTGGGGCTAAGGGACTCTGCAGCTCTTTGTGCACTTGGGCACACTGCCTGTCCAGCATCAACCACAAAGTATGTACTGATAACTCATTCCTACAACCAGAATGGCACCACCCTACACAATTATCAAAGTAAATTGGGACCATCTGAGCCCTTGGGGACATTAAAACCATACCAGGAAAAGAAGGCTGGGGAACTTATGGAACATACCAAATGGGGGGGGGGGGAGACCACACTCTCACCTGGACCCTATACACCCTGTAATGGTGACAGCCCTCACTGACCTCTCATCTGACCAGCTGGGATATGTGTGTGTGTGTGTGTGTGTGTGTGTGTGTGTGTGTGTGTGTGTGGGACTGGTAGGCAGAGAATTCCTGACTGTCCCAGGGGTTTCAGCTCGGCTCCCTTCCCACTGGCAATGCGGCCTGTGTGAATGGCCATCAGCCCATCTGTACATTCAGCAGTCTACACTGGTCCTGGATGGGTGCTGTGCCTTCTCTCTGTGGCACCCACAGCCTTGTTACTTTCCTCTCCAAGCCAACTCAGACCTGAGGCCCAGCACAATTCTGTGATCCTATGTCTTGGTTCTCAGGCATCTCTAGTAGCTTGTCCACACACAGTGACCTCTTTCTCTGCATCTGCTATCAACTGCCCCCCCATCTCCAATAAAGCCACTTGGAACTCTACCACAGCATCCTTAACCCTTTGTAGCCATTTTGAAACCAACGTAGATGATAGATAGATAGATAGATAGATAGATAGATAGATAGATAGATGATAGATAGAGATAGATAAAGATAGATAGAGATAGATAAAGATAGATGATAGATATAGATAGATGATTGATAGATAGATAGATAGATAGATAGATAGATAGATAGATAGATAGAGTGGATAGGTAGGTAGATAGATGATAGATATAAATAGATGATAGATAATAGATATAGATAGATAGATGATAGATAGATAGATAGGATAGGTAGGTAGATAGATGATAGATATAGATAAATGATAGATATAGATAGAGTAGGTAGGTAGATAGATGATAGATAGATAGATAGATAGGATGATGATGATGATAGATAGATAGATAGATAGATAGATAGATAGATAGATAGATAGATATAGTAGGTAGATGATAGATAGGATGATGGTAGATAGATAGGTAAGGTAGGTAGATAGATGATAGATGATAGAATAATAGATAGATTAGGTAGGTAGGTAGATGTAGATAGATAGGTGAGTAGGTAGATGATAGATAGATAGATAGATAGATAGATAGATAGATAGATAGATAGATAGATAGTACTGTATAGTGTACAATATGAGAGTTAATATTAGTAGGTAAGACTGGAATACAAGAACAAGAGTTTGCTAGTGGCCAGCTATCAAGAGAAATGGAGACTACTTGATAAAATGTAGTCATAAAACTGACATAGCAGGACTGGAGAGATAGCCTAGCGTTAAGAGCGCCGACTGCTCTTGCAGAGGACCCAGGTTCGATCCCCAGCACCCACATGGTGGCTAAGAACCGTCTGTAACTCCAATTCCAGGAGAACTCCAGTTCCAGGGGAATCCGAGACCCTCTTCTGACCTCCGCGGCATTGCATGACACGGATGCACAAACCTACATGCAGACAGTACACTCATACACATACAAAAATAAATAAAATTTAAAAAAACTGACATAGCTTGTGAATTTCTTGTTATTCAATAAACTGACATTGTGGAAAGACACAAATATATCTGTCTGTTTCTGACATACTACACTCACAACAACCCATGTATTGTGAAAGACAGGTACGATGGTGAATTTTCATAGAACTATTAGTAATAACACAAATTGGAGCAATCAAGAACTTCAACAATAGAATAAACATGCATATTTGAAGTATAATGGAATTCTGTAGACAAAAAAAAGGAACCCTTGTCTCATGCAATAAAATTGAAATGTTTCAGCTTTGGGTCAAGGTAGTCCAAGAAACTCCCCAAACATTACAGACTATTGCCACAGCCCTTGATAATCTCCTGAAACTTGAAGGTAAGGACCTATTGCTGCAGACACAGCATACTTCTGACACAGGAGTTGGAGCAACTGAGCTGAAACTGATCTCGAAGCCTCCTCTATGAAGACTAGCTCTCCTAGATGTTGTGCAAGCTGACAAGGGAGTAAACCAATCAATGCCCATACTCAGCTGTAAAGCCCAAGAACCACTACAATGACTAGCCCAGAAAATGATCTCTATTGGTGCAATAGCGCCACTTTTATTTTGGGGGTAATCAAAGCTATCTAATTGGACTTAAGGACCACAAAGGGAGGGAATTAATGTGTGGTACTGTAAACACAGCTAAGTGCACATGGCCAGAGTGGTCACAGACCCTAGAGAAGAACTTCCTCTGTCACTTCCCTAGACCTGTGTAATTTCTTACTATATTCTAAATACATACTCTTATATTTACAGACATGTACTACTCTCTTACTGCTCATCAAAGGAGCTTCTTTTAGCAGAAGATGGAGACTTTTACAAAGTTCCACAACTGATAAAATGCAGAGAATAAGTGACTGTGAGGTACCCAGCCCTAAGTGATACATCAACATCTGGAATGAAGCTTCTACACCTAAGGCTTAGGAAACATTGCAGAAGAGGGGATGGAAAGAATGTTAAGGGTAAAGGAACAAGACCACTGCTGGAAAGTGATTCATTCTAGCTATGATAGGGAAGCTATGCCAATGGAATCTCCACAATGTGGTTGAACAACAAGATTTGCATAATGATGAAACCAGGTGACTTCCCAAGGTGGATGGGGGAGTTTTCATGAGGCCCCGCCTCAAGATAAAGGGCTAGCTGCAGGTAATCAAGATGTTTTCTCCAGGGACTAGATCCCTGACAAATTATCTAATCCCAACTAGTCAGCCCTAAACACATACAAAGGAGCACCACAGAATTGACTCACACATTAATACACATTATATATTTTATATATATTATAAATAATATATATTATATATAACATAATAATCAAAGAAGAGGACAAGAAATTGGTAGGGAGTTGGGAGACACAAGAGGAATAGAAGAGGGACTGGAATGGATGGAAATAATGTAATGTAAATATAATATAAATACAATGGTCCTGTATGAAATTCTCAAAAAGTCAAACTAAGCTGGGCATGGTGGCACACGCCTTTAATCCTAGCACATGGGAGGCAGAGGCAGGTGGATCTCTGTGAGTTCAAGGCCTGCCTGGTCTACAAAGTGAGTTCCAGGCCAGCTGGGGCTATAGGGAGACGCTGTCTCAAAAAAAGACAAAAAAATTTTGATATTTCTCTCAAAAAAAGTTGAACATTTATTACCAAAAAAGAACATGCTTCCTGGGTATGTTCTTATAAATTTCAAGTATATGCAAAACTCTGTGTTAGAAGTCAAGAGATAGGGCAGGGGAAATAGCTCAGTTAGAAAAGTGCTTGCTGCTTGGCTTGAGAAATTTAGTCAAGTACCAGAACCCAAGTTAAAAAAATGTGCATCTCAGTGCTTGGAAGGTGGAGAAAGAGTCCAGGAAGAGTGTAGCTTAACCTGTGAGCTCCAGGTCAATGAGACAGTGTCTCAAAAACAAGGTAGATAGGACCTGAGGACAAACACCCGAGCCTCTGGCTTACACATACATACACACAGGTCCACATGCATTTACATGTGTGTGCCACCACACACATCTGAATACACACACACTAAAAAATAATTTTACCTTTAAGGAAGAACAAAGTAGAGGTGACTGGATGGGGCCCAGGAAGGTTCTTATCATGCCATATGTTGATTTCTTGCTTGTTATAATTCAATATACTTTTCTGTATTTCTGTTATCTTTAACTTAAAAGCCTTTTAAAGGAACACAATAATGCAGTGCTTTATTGGAAATGCATGCCATGGTCACTGCCATTCAACCAGTATGCAAGCTCAATTTTGGAAAATTGAAAAATTACCCAGAGAATTCAGACCAGTTTTCTACTAGCCAGAGTTATTGTAATCTCCAAGACGAAATATGTAGGCCAAAATTTTATCATCCCATTAGCCATTTTAAAATATTTTCAATTGAATTATATTGTATATGATGCACAACAATTTTATACAATGGAAAGTTTTCTTTAATATAAAATTCTGTTATATTAAACAATTTGATCCTCAGACTGAAATATGACCAATACTATTTGTAACACTGTACCAGCATCCTACCTGCTATAGATGCCAAACCTATAATTTCACTAATAATGACAATTACATGATGTTAGAATAAAAGCCTTAGCATAGAATTACTGTTTTATTGGTGACCATGGGAAGGGGAAACCTCAGTGTGGAGCGCAAGGGCAGAACTGATGGTGGTTTGGGCTTGTCAAGGAGACTTCAAACATGACATCTTTCAGCCTAATAAAGAAAAAAGTCATAAGCTGAAGATGCTAAAACCTATCATATATGTGGCACGCATATATGCATATTTTGGAGTAATGCAAATTGGAAGGAATAACAACAACAACAAAAAGACTGGGTCAAAGAACTGACTGAAATGGTGAACTTCTCCTTGAAACAGTAAACTTCTGCATCAAAAATTTTAAGAGACTGAGAAAAAGATGAAAAACATGTTTGGCAGAATGCACGAATTCTGGTGGGGTGGGGGTGTGGTCAAGGAAGAGGGCACAGGTCTAGATTTGATTGAAAATTTTGTATGAAATGCACAAAGCTTCAATAAAAATTGGCTTAAAAAATAAAGATCCTCTCAAATAATGGACAAAAATAATATTTTAACTATATATGTAATATGTACTAAATGCTTTATAATCACAAAATAGGTCAAAATGTATACGAGTAAATAAACAAGATGGAATTTAAAAAAAAAGAATTACTGTTTATATTTTATATTAGGAAGAAAAAATTAGGACAGAAAGGCATAAACTTCAAACGTGTAAGTCTAAATTATAATAGTAAATATTTAAATGGTATGTTATATCCAATTCATATTTGGGAAACATTACCAATAAATCACTACAGAGGAAGACAATTTTGTTTGTGAACTATCTATGAATAAAACATTTGAAAAATTAGAGTGATTTACTTCCTGATATTAACACTAAATATATTTGCAAATATAGACATCGATTCTGGTCAATTTGAATTGTGATTCACAGAATACTAAAGCATGCTATTTTTGTAAGGGTTGGGTATAGAATAACACAAGGAGTAAAAACTTGAGTTTTATGTAGGCCAACTAGGCTGGGATAAAACAATCAGCCCCTGTTTCAAACAGGGTAGAAGGTAAGAACTAACACCTAAGATTGTCTCATGACCTCCATATGCAATTCTATGGCACAAGCATGTTTGCACTAACACATATACATGCACAAACATGTCTGCACTCCATACATACACACACACACTATCACACACACACACACACACACACTATATATATATATATATATTTTTTTTTTTTTTTTTAAACCTTGAGATTTAGAGTCAAACAACTTGGAGGTATATCCTCGCCTCTCTAAGAGTTTGTTCTTTTTAAGGTTTTTATTTTTGACCCATGAGTCTCAAAAAAGCAGTTGTTTTATACATACCTATAGGGTGGAATCAAGGCACAGATTTCATCAAGTTCACCCATGCTGTTTTGGGTTACTGTATGTGATTAACTTGGGAAACAAAGTTTATTTTTGAGTTAAATCACCCTATAGGTGAAAGAGATTGCTACCAGGTGATACTATATGACAGCAAACTTATAGAGAACATTTGTTTATACCAATCCCAAAGTAATTGTTATACAGATTTTAGTTAAAGCTAACGTGGACAACAGCAATTTATATCACCAATTAACTCAGATGCATTACCGTTTTTATCAGCCTTCAAACCAATGTTGTCCAATATGCACATATTTACTTTTACTAAGTCCTAAAACACCATGTATCCTGTAGACAGAGTCTGGGCAAAACTGGATACTTGTTGAACTCACATCAATTAAACATGCACCAAT
The DNA here is from genome assembly GCA_009823505.1 of Rhizomys pruinosus. NCBI lineage: Eukaryota > Metazoa > Chordata > Mammalia > Rodentia > Spalacidae > Rhizomys > Rhizomys pruinosus. The sequence continues at coordinate 2,956,877 of VZQC01009175.1, read as the reverse complement.
CGAATATACACCCGTGTCCCTCTCCCACCCCTCCCACCCCTCCCTAGTCACCATTTCAGTCAGCCTTCTGATGCAATCTTTCTGTTGTTGTTCTTTTAATATGCATCCCTCTCCACAAGAAATATTTATAACTGGGTTATTGG
>VZQC01009175.1:2885872-2954746 GCA_009823505.1 Rhizomys pruinosus | reverse complement strand
GTGTGGGTTTGGGCACAACTGCTTGCAAATTGGTTTTACATGAAGGATGCTTATACTCACAAATTATCACTTATTTTAAAAAAAATGAAAACAAAACAAAACAAAAAAGCAGAGAAAGATGCAGAAAACTTACAGCAGAATGCATGATCTGGGATAGGTAGGGGTGGGGTGGGGGGAAGGGAAGGGGATATATGCCTGAACTGAATTGGAAAATGATGTATGAAATACACAAAGCATCAATAAAAAAAAAAATAAAAAATAAATAAAAATAAATAAAAAAAGAGTTTGTTCCTTATTATTTCTAATTTCTTTTATTTTAAAAAATGAGGATACTATATTTTAAACCCACTTCACTGGCTCTGTAAAGTGTTGAAATGTAATGTGCAATATTAAAAAAAAATCTCACTATGCTATGTTCAATAAACAATCACTGCTGATAACTGAAGTGAAACAATATCTGTATAGAGAGAAGATAAATCTTCTATCTCAATGTTTTTCATTTCTAAGCTGTGCTAGATTACTGTTCTAAGTAAATATCATCCATTTGAATAAATTCTTTAGCAATATTTGTCTTAATTCCCTTCTCCCCACAAAAAAAAAAATATTCGATTCCTATGAGCCAATGACTCCTTAGTTAAGACTACTCAGATACAAGTATTTCAAGCATTCAAATAAAAAGACAAGGAAAAGAACATTGTACTTGACATTAAAAATAAGAATATACACTGAAACAAATTATAAATGCGATTTGGTGTGTGTGTGCGTGTGTATTTGTGCACACGTGCATGTGTTCTCTACACAAGCAATTAATGAATGGAAAAATTTAACATATGTTTAGGATTAAAACTGGAACTGTGGGAAATACATATATATATTTATTAATACAATGAGTTTATGCTATATTAATCATAACTTTTAGTGGATCATTAAAACCAAGACTAATGTCCTTAATCTAGACAGTACTTTGGAAGCCTTTCCAGGGTAAGCCTAATACACACACCAGATGTGTGTAACATCAGTTACTTCTATTCTAACTCTGACACCAACTAAAGTCTGAATTTAGGCAAATTACTTATTTTTCTGACTTTGTTACTTTATCCATAAATAGATAAAAATGCTTTTTGGTATAACTTTTATAACTCTTATAAAGACCTACTAATTATGTATTTAATTATATATGTTATAATTATATATAATGCTAAGGAGAGTAATATTAAATATCAGAGATAACAATAAAAAACACTTTTTTTGGTCTTTTTGAGATAAGGTCTCAGAATAAAAAGCTGGTTTTTTCCAACTTGCTGCATAGACAGGGGTGGCCTCCACCTCACAGAGACCCGCCTGCCTCTGTCTCCTAAGTGCTGGGATTAAAGTCATGCACCACTACGCAAAGCCATCACATTAAAACTTTTAATTAGCCGGGCGTGGTAGCGCACACCTTTAATCCTAGCACTTGGGAGGTAGAGGCAGGCGGATCTTTGTGAGTTCAAGGCCAGCCTGGTCTACAAAGTGAGTTCCAGCACAGCTGCTGCTACAGGGAGACCCTGTCTTGAAAAGACCAAAAAAATAATTAAAAAAAAAAAAAAAAAAAAAAAAACCCTTTTAATTAAATAGTGGAAAGGAGAATTCTTTTTTCCAATATTTGGTTCCAACAGAGCTAAATTTATATCTCTACATTATCTACATGTGTCATACTTTATGAAATATAGTGTTACATAAATTTACCTAGTGATTTAAGATTTTAGAATTATTAGATGTCTGAGACACATATTTCTGTTACACATTTCTTCATTAAAATATTTTATGTCTTGCATAAATCAACACTCCCAGGATATTAATTTTTGAAATATTGTGAATATTGACATGGCTTGCAGTATTTATTGGTTGGTTTTCAAGTCAAAGATAAGCAATTTATTGGATGGTATTATAAAAACTAGTTAAGTCATGTCCTTTGATTCATCTCTTCAGAAATGCTGAGTATTGTCCTGATTGCTTCTCTGTTGCTGCGTTCAAACACTGACCAAACACAACTTGGCAGGGAGTGGGTTTTTTTTTTTTTTTGGTTTACAGGTCCATCATCAAGGGAACCCAAGGCAGAGACCATGAAAGAACACTGCTTACTAGCATATTCCCCTGGCTTGCTCAGATACTTTTCTTCTACATCCCAGGACCACTTGCCCAGGGCTGCTACTGCCCACAGTAGGCTGGGCTTTTCCTACATCAGTTACCATTCAATCAAATGCCCCAAGGATAAGCCTTCAGGGCAATCTGATAGAGAAAATCCCTCAGTTGAGGTTCTCTCTTCTTGGGTATGTCCAACTTTGTATCAAGTTGATAAAAACTATGTATGACATCCTGCTCAGTGTCAACCTTGACACACAAACACATCTGTAGGAAGATCCAGTTTGACTGGGGGGTGTAGTTTTCAGCTAGCATCCCTCAGGGTATAACATGGAAGTCATGAGGTACCTCTGACCCCACCCCCACCCCATGAGGGTGCAACTCATGGCCCAGGTACATGATGCTAGGTGGGGCAGCAGCATACAGGGGCCTGAGACTGGGGTCTGGGAATGGCCCTGAGTTGTGACATCATTCCACCTATAAAAGGGCCTGTGACATACAATAAAGTGAATTCTCCATCACCATCATACAGAATTCCCAGATCCATTATTTTTATGAATGTATATAAAGGCAGCAGGGAGCCTGAATTTCGAGTGTCAAGGGCCAGTGGGTTAGAAGGGGATCAACCAGGTCGCTAGCCTGGTTCGCTGGTGGGGAATGGTTAGAAGGAGGCTTTCCAGGCCGCCAACCTGTCAGGTGGTGAAGAGCGTCTTGTTGGCAGGGGAAGATGAAGAGAGCTGTCTAAGCATCAGTCTGAGATTCTTAGCCTTGGTGTGGTCAACTCAAGTGGACAGGAGCGTGTGACCATATACTACACACATCATTTTTATTTATATTTATTTATTTAATGTGTATGTGTGTTCTGTCTGCATGAATGTAAATGCACCTGTGTTATGCAATGCCTACAGAGGCCAGAAGATGGTGTTGTATAGATGGCCTGTAACTAGAGTTACAGACAGTTGTGATCACCATGTGGGTGCTGAGAACTGAACGCAAGTCTTAAGCAAGAGCAGCCAGTGTTCTTAACCACTGAACCATCTCTCCAGCCCCTGGAAACATATCATTTTAAGGCCATACTCTTTTCATTTCTTGTCCCCAAGATCTTATGTTAGCACAGTATAAAACACAGTATAACTTTTAAAGTTCCACAATCTTTAAAAAGTTCCAACAATTTAAAAGACCAAGTTCTCATGGTGGCACACGCCTTTAATCCTAGCACTTGGGAGGCAGAGGCAGGCGGATCTTTGTGAGTTCAAGGCCAGCCTGGTCTACAGAGTGAGTTCCACGACAGCTGGGGCTACAGGGAGGACCCTGTCTCGAAAAAAAAAAAAAAAAAAAAAAAAAAAAAAAAAAAAGACCAAGTTCTCCTTAAATTTTTTCTCTTAACTGTGGGTTCCTATAAAATTAAAGGCAAATTAAATATTTTCTTACTCCAAGAGGCAAGAACCAGCAACATGAAAACATGAATGGCAAGGTAGGAACCTAGAAACCAACTACACCGAAGCAAAACCAAAGTGCAGGACTGTAAGCCGACTCCTGCAGCTCAGTGTCTGGCATCTGGGACTCACTCGTGGTCCTCTAGGCTGCAGATAGCTTGAACAGCTCCGATTCTCTAGCTCTATATCTACAGTGCACACAGCTTGTCTGGAATGATCTGGCACTCTTCTTGGTGGTTCTGGAGTCCCAATAGATGCAGTCTCCACGGTGACTGTGTTCACACCTTCATCAATGGCCTCCTGGCACTTCGAAGGAACCCTAACTCTGATACATGGTGCCAAGCCTTAGCTTATCTCCATGAACTTTTCAGTCCTGGGGTTTCCACTGTGACTGGGGCTGTTCCATCATCATTGCCCTTTACTTGCCTTTTATGGTACCAAGCCCCACTTTCTTTCCATGATCCCTTTACTCCTACAGGTTTCCTGACAGCAAAACTAGTGCCACCTGAGATATTCTTACACATTATCAAATTTGGCTTCCAGCTTGATGTGCATCCTTAAGCCCCCTCTGTACCACAGCTTCTCTGTGCTGTCCCTGAAGAAATACTTCCCAGAAGATTTTGCCTCAGTGATGCTGGTCTCTTATTAATTACACCTTATTTTTCTGCCTTATCTAACCAGCATCCGTTGACCCCAAAAAGCACAAGAAGTTTTCATTTCTACAGATTATTAACCTAAAATGTCACTCAAAGGGCACTGTTGAGTCTTTAAAACTTCCCTCTGAAACCTCACAAGCCAGGCTTTCATTGTATACATTTCTTTGAGCATAGCTCTTCCAAACTCCATAGCAACAGCTGATTAAGCTCTGAGCCTTTCCAGCCCAAAGTTCCAAAGGCTTCCATGACCCTTCCCCAACCACTCCCCCCCACCAAACATGGCCAGTTCCAACACAGTAAAATCCCACATTCCTGATTCCAATTTCTGTCCTCGTTTCCTTCTCTGGCACTGTGAAAAAATACTGACCCAAACAAACCTGAGAGAAGGAAAGGGCTTCTTCAGCTTACAGGTTACATAGTTCATCATTGAAGAATGCCAAGGTAGGCAGCTGGAAGCAGGAACTGCAGCAGAGACTGCAGAGGAATACTGCTTACTGGCTTGCTTCCCATGGGCTCTCTCCGCAATTAAGACAAGTTCCTTGATTCAGCTTCCCTACTCAGGTGATTCTATTTGTGACAAGTTGATAAGTAATGGTCTCCTTTCTCAAAGGTTTACAATGTGCACAATAGACAGGTAAACAATCAAGTGCAGTATAATGCTGTGATACAGAAATCCACAGGCTGCTTTGTAAGCACTGAATAAGGACTGAAAACTTCAGGCTGGGATTCTAAGAAAGTTCTGGGAACAGAGTACCAGAGTACAGACATGAAGGAGTTAGACAAAGACAGAGAAGACAAGTGACTGTGTCAGAGACTGAACCATGCCAGGCAGAGGGAAGAAAAGAGAAACCATGCCCTGTGGAAATGAAGGCAGGTGAGTGACTGACATGGTAGGATACTGAAGACGGAAGAGAACTGAACACAGAGAAAATGGGTTTAGAGAACTAACAAACTATTGACAAATGACTTCAGGCATCAAAAGACCTCAGCCTAGGGAATCTCGGGATGAGACTGGTTTTAGAAAGGCAGCTCTGGCTATGGTGTGGAAAAGGGGCTTGAGAAGGAGGAAGCTACAGAAGGGGAACTGGCAGGGGGTCTCCGAACTCTGAATATATCTGGTTTTCATACAGAAAACAAAGTCTTAAGAAGATTAAAGGGCTTCTACCAATCACACAGTTAGTAGTCAGCTGCTAACTCCTGATACCTGTAAGAGACAAGATTAAGTAACAGGCAACTTGCCTTTCTTAAAAAAATTAATCAATCCAAAGCATTTAGAGAGTAGTAACAAAAGAGTGAAGAAAAGTGACATCATGATCAGGTCTATATTACCAACATCAAGTACAAGGCTTAGCAATTATCCAGTGAATTAAGGACCATCTGGATAATCCTAGCAGAAGCAGATTTAGTGCCTGAGTCATTCAGATAATTGTGCAAACAATGTTCCCTGCTCTGGCTGAGTAACCTGGCCATTAATATCTTCTGTCGTACATTTTGCCCTGTGGCATATTTGAAATGGACAATAGAAGCGCAGGAAGAATTAAGGTACTATCTGATCACTGGAAGAACTGCATGAAGAATAGTGGGATCTTAATAGACTGACACTATATTATATGTGTTCCCAGGAGGTATTTCACATTAGGTTAAACATAAGATATACACCAGGTAAAGCTTGCTTCAGAGGAGGAATGGAGTTCAGCAATGTGGCGTCCCTATTCTATTCCTTGTCAGGTAGCAGAAAGTTCTCTGAGCTTTGAAGCTATGGGAGGTTGTAACATGAATAGATTGACAAGCAGCAGTAAGTTTCTGTTGAGAAACATTTTTAAAAGGCAGAGCCAGGCATGAGTCTCACATCTGTAACCCTAGCACTCAAGATACTAACACAGGAGGATCACCACAAGATCAAAGTCAGCCTGGTTTACAAAGTGAGATCAATTTCAAGCCACAACCCCCCGTGTCCCCCCCCCCACCAAAAAAAGGCAGAAACTTGGGCAAGAAACATTTTTGCAATTTCCTAACATATGAAGAAGACATAAATATTCAAAGTCAACTGAGGTTCACAAGCTAAGAAATGCAGTGAGCCAATAAAATTTACATCATGAACTCATTCAAAGTCATGGAAACATAACTCAAAAGAAAAACAAGATATGTTATTTCTATCAATAATAGTCACATTTATAGTCCAGGTGCTAATGAAAATACTACATTGACAAATTGAGATACCCAATGGTAAATATAAATCTATTCATAAACTTTGGGGGAGGCACTTTGTCAAATATATTAGAAGGCTACAAATATTTATGATTTGGGGCCCATTATATGACTCAGAAGGAAAAGGCTGGAGCTCGTGGCCAAGACTGATGAAATGAATTTGATTCCCAGTCCCACATGTTGGAGAGAGCCTACTGTCCCTAAGTTGTCCTCTGACCACATCCGTGCCATGGCATGCAACACACACACACACACACACACACACACACTGCAAAAAAAATTAAAAACAAATATTTCTGTTTTCACTAGTAACTTTTAAGAAGTTATGATAAGTGGCCAGAAATGCAAAATAACTATATTTTTGTTCAATTCTATAACTATGGGAATCTAGAAATGCTGTAAAGGCACTATCTATATAAAAGAATACAAAGAAGCAATTATACATGGTTAATAAGAATAGTAAATGATATAGATATTGGTGTCTGATACAAGTAAAAATGTGATGTATAAAAATCAATATTCACAATAACAACAAAAAAAGCCAGGCGTGGTGGTGCATGCCTTTAATCCAAGCACTCTGGAGGCAGAGGCAGGCGGATCTTTATGAGTTCAAGGCCAGCCTGGTCTACAGAGTGAGTTCTAGGACAGCTGGGGCTACAGGGAGACCCTGTCTCGAAAAGACAAAAAAAAATCAATATTCACTACAAACTCAAGTATTGAAACTGGAAATATCTATGTATATTGATAGCACAATGATGGAAAAGTGAGATCTCTATAGGGTAAAACTTTATTTCTAATTTTTCTTGACTGATTCTGTATTTCCTTCTAATCATAGAAATGTTACTTTCATTTTTATATTAAATTATGTCTAGTGAATATAAATATTTATATAACTTCAAATGTAATTTTACATGACAAGCCATTCATTCAACCATAGTAAACAATGCTTCACTCTTCTGAGACATTGCCAAGGCCACACAACTAAGTCCTCATTAAAAAATGAACCCCAATATGCCTTGCTACTCCAAGCAGGTGTCAAAATAAAGTAGAAGTAATGATGAAAATCTAAAACACATCATACCAAAATAGTGTAGCACATCTTAGATTGAAGCTGCTGTACCGGAGACTTGATATATTGCCCTCTCTGCTAATCCAGGTCTATGACAACAGAGGATAGAAATTAGAAAATAGAAGGATGGATACAGTACTGTAAAGACTGTGGACATGGCTGGGCAACTGAAAGGAAGTATTAAAAAATATTAACCAAAGACGAAAAACTCTGGAAAGTTAGAGAGAGTATCCACAACTGAACGCCAGCTCAGGGCTAATGCCCCTTGACAGGGAAAAGGAAAAAGCAGTCTTCACTACGTACATTATTACTGCAAATAGGACTTCCAAAACCTACTCTTATTAGTGATTTCCCAAGTCATATTTTGAGAAAAATACATTAAGTAAACCTCAAAAGTGGTATAATATCCAACTGCTGGATTCATTTATTTGCATAATAAAGGCTTGCTTCCACAGCCTAAGCTTTAAACTAGGATAGTGTTACAACTCTCAGGGGGCATATTAGAAATGGAACTGTGGAAGGAATATTTTCATTAGAGAGCTTGGAGTAGGAAGAGGAAATAGAAGGGAGACTTAGAAAAGAAGTTGGCAACATATGATTGTGGTGTCTAAAACTGAAATTTCAGGGAAGAGAAGTGCATTATGGGAAATGGCTGGTTAGAAGAGAATAGCAACAGACAATTAGCAAAATGCAAACTCTGGAGCTGAAGAAAGCAGCTTACTGGTGATTTAGAGAGGGTAGGTTCCATGACCTAATACAGACCGCAGTCAGTTCACATGTAGAAATGATGGCACTTGACTGGACATAAGACAGGTACTTGCAAGGCGCACTAGTCATTAGTGGCAGCGAACCAAACGTGTGCTGGGGGAGAAAATAGAAAATGTAGCCAGTTCAGTGAGACTCATGCTGGGAGATTGGAGATGGAAGACACTTGAAGAATGAGAAAGGTAACTCGGAGATTGTACTTGGGACCAGTGATGACTTCTGATTTGTTGTGGTTGGCTTATTTATTGTTTCTTTTTTAGTAAGAGAATAAACACACAACATGCTCTACATATAGAAATATAGTCTTTCAACTAGCTATCTAGTCCGTTGCAAGGGTCACATGAAACAATCTATGGAATAAACAGAACCTAGTCAGCACCCCTATTAGAAATCTGAATCATGCTAGTTAAGGATACAGAAACACCTTGTACCATCCATTAGTCATCATGAAGAGGATAATGGAACCCCATGTTTCTAAAGTAGACCTCAGTGTTGTCCTTGACTGACCCCAAGTCAAGTCGGTGTAGGAAACGTGCAAAAAAAAAAATTGTCACGATGATGGTTCCTGAACAAGAATCATTGAGTTACTTAAAACTGGTATATTGACATCTACAAATATGTAGGTTATGTTCTTCAGCAAAGCATCTGTCTATAATCATAAATGAAAAGATACACACACATACACACACACAAAGTTAAGCAGCAGAATAAGTGTGATGAGGTTTCCGAAGAGAAGTAGTCATTCTGCATGAAATGTGTGAACTTACACAACTCCATGCAACTGATAAATGCTGATGGTTTGTTATGATTAATAGTGGGTCTACTTAGCATTGACCCACTATGGGAACATAACTTCCCACTCCCATGCACTACAGCCTGAGGAGTCAATTTGGTTTTATTTTCTTTTGAACTACCAAGAGACTAAAACTCTAAGATAACAAACCACTCACTCCCCAATTCAGATTATCAGCCAGTTGGAGAGACAAAAATTCAGCACCAGCTCCCTCTGACATATTAGAATAAAATCTGAGGATTCAGAAATGAATTCTGTAAGGAAATATGTTAGCCCAGAAATGGTCCATATCCTTACTGGTATCAACGTTGTCTAAACTTATTAATGGGACCAATAATTATGGGACTGCAAAGTGCTGCGTATCTTAAGGGGAAGTGCCATGTGTGGACACACAGTAAGAATACAATTGAAATCTGTGGAAGATTTTAAATCACATCACTGGTCCCTTCAGAATCTCAATGTTTTTAGCTTGTAAGGAGGGAAAGGCTATCATCAGAAAAACATAGTTGTAGGCAAGAGGAAAAATAAATGCTCAACAAAATGCAGCCAGCTCAGTGAGACTCGTGGTGGGAGATTGGAGATAGAAGACATTTGAAGAATGAGATCGTACTTGGGACCAGTAAGTCCTTTCTTTCTCTCAAAAGAAAGGCCAGTAAGGCAAATAAATCTGATTCATCACATCAGCACAGATTTATATAAGCCTTTGAGGGGAAAAAAAAAAAACCAACCAAACACCCAAGGCATTTTTATCAAAACTATAATGGTTCTAACAGTTCCACAGTTCGGCATTCTGAAAAGTGGGCGGGTCCTTTCCAGATTCCCCAGGTGAAGCTAGCTGTAAGATACCGCACAAATTTGCTTCCAATTAACCAAGATGCAGGCAGAAGCATATCAATTGTGATCCAAAATGTTGCAGATATGGCATGCATTTATGTGACGATGCAATGCAATGGTGAAAACCACGGGGAAGTGGATAAGATCAGATCGAGTTCTAGGAATGTATTCTAACTAATACTGGGAATTATCAATCTGTCCGTGTGTTACAGAAGCATTAACTCATCCGGGGTTCGGTCTTTTCTTTGGCTTCCCGCCCCGCCCGCCCCCCCCCCAGCTTAGAATTTGGATCTTTTTCGCCCCTCCCACTCAGCACTTGCAGATTGCTTCAGAAGGCCAAGGCAATCTGCTCAGCCCCAGGAAAAGGGGGCTGGCTACACAGGAGCTATATATAGCTCCACCTTGGAGCACCGCACGCACAGGCACACCTACCGATGCCCGAGCTGGATTTGGCATGGAAAGCGAGAAATGCCTGCACCTCTCACTTCGTGCTTTTCCCCCACCATTCCGATTTTTCAGGAATTTTCCCAGTGTGTCTGATGCAGTGTCTGATTTCTCAGCAATTCTCCCTACTGCTACCAGCAATCCGACTCCCGCAGGAATCGGCACTGGGCCAGCACCTAGTGCCCAGATGCGGTCACCCGGGAGGCTGCCTTGGAGTCCATCGTGACAGTCACTCGTCTACATGGGGCGGCGATTCCCTGTAGGAAACAGCAGGGCGGGCGGGAAGCTGCCTCTTCCCTCCCCAGTCTGCCGTACCTCGTGGAGGGGGGCCCGTGGCTTTCCCACAGACCCACGAGTTGCAGAGATTCTCCACACCCCACCACACCCCCACGCCCCGGGGGATCTAGATCCTAGCCTGCTGAGGCACAAGCCCCTTTCCCCGGACCACAGGCATCCCCGGCAGGGATGCGCTGGAGGGCAGCCGGCAGGTGGGGAGGGGGAAGGGAGGCAGGCGGCGGGGAGGAGAGAGGAGGCGACCTGCGGCTCGGGCTCCGCACGTCTGCGCCCGGAACCCCCAGGCTAGACGACCCCGCTCCCCCGGCGAACGCCCACAGGCAGCCGCGGCCACCTTGCCAGGAAAGTTGCCGAGACGCAGGGCCGGGGCTAGCTCTCCCTCCGCCACCCTTCCCCGGCTGGCTCCTGCGCTCTGCACCCCGACGGCCTCCACCCGGCCTGGCGAGGTGTGTCACCGGTGTCGCGAGGAGCCTGCGGCGAGCTCGGGAGCCCGGGCTGCGGCAGGGCGGGGCAGGGAAGGGGAAGGGCGCGGGCGGCTGCGGAGCACGCCTTCCCGGCTGGCGAGCGCCGGCCTCCTACCTGTTCCCGGCTCCTCCGGCCCGGCGACTACAGCTTTCCCGCTCCCGCCGCAGACACCTGGGAGCGCATCTCGCACCGGCGCCCTCCTCGCCCCGGCGGAGCCCACCCTAGCTACTTGACAGCAGAAGCCGGCCTCTGTGTGCGGTTATTGGGGCCTTGGGGAGAGCAGGGCGGGGACCGGAGAGAACCGGCACCCCTGATTGGACAGAAGAGCTGTCACTCTCACCTCCCTACCAGAGCTTCTGCAGAGACTCCTGTGGCTGGCTGGTGAGCCCCACAGGGCCCAGGGTTTTTGCAATCCCTGGTCCCAGTTCCTCTCACTTCTGTTCAGAGACCCCTAAGGCCAGGAAAACCGGTGTGAAGACCTGGTATCGTAGCCCCCAAGAGGAAGGGAGGGAGGGAGGGGCCGGCATAGCCAGACTCCTGGAGCTTTCCAGAAGGGACCATCTGGGGCTGGAGATTTAGCCAGCGACGTCAGGAGCAGACTCAATGGAAAAGCAGGAACTTCACTGGGGAGACAGAAAACAAACAAACAAACAAAAATCACAAGAAAATCCATGAAAGTGAGGATTTTGATTCTTTCCACGTCCCCATCATTGCCAAAATATATCACAGAAATGTTCTTATGGTAAAAATGGTGGCACTCTATTCTGTTTAACCAAAAACTTCCCATATAAACCAATATATTGGTCCAGTATTTTAAATGGGAGAATGCTTCAAAATAAATTTTCATTATTAAGCAAAAAATCAAGGCCAACTGCATAAGGTTTCTGCAGTGATGTGGGCAGTTCCCGTGATGGTAAAGTCTTACAATAACTGCTGCCTTACTAACTGGTGACCAACCTTTCATGCTCAAATCCTGCGAGAATGTTCAACCCCTCTTCCCAACACCTATGTGATTCCAGGCCTGCCTTTTGAGAGGGCAAAATGCATTTGTGCTCAGGTGTCAACTCCGTGGTCTATCCAGCTGGACTCAGACAGCTATGAAACCCAAAGGACTCCTTAAATGGAAGGGGGGACGGAGGGGGGGGTGGTTTGCAGGCCAGCTGGGGCGCTAGGGAGACCCTGTCTCAAAAAGACCAAAAAAAAGGAAGGGGGGACGGAGGGGGGGGGAGAGACTATAAACAAAATCGGAAGTACAGAGTGTGTTCACTTACTATCTAATGAGGAAACATGATACCCATTTCTTGAAAATAGGTCAGTTTTTCTTCCACCTAAATTACACAACCATCTTAATAAGTGCTGACCACACACACCTTGTCAGAATTCATGAGAGTCCTGGCCCATGGGCTATTGCTAAAGAAGAGCAATACCTCCAAATACTAAGTGGAGACCCTCAGTGCTTAGAACTGTTAATACAATCAGACCCAACTCATCATAAAGTATTCTCTTCACAGCACTGTGAGACTCAAGTGGAAAGTTAGCCTAGAGGTAATTTACAAGGAAAAGTAGATGTGATTTGTGTGGTGTGAACCCTCTTGACACTGTGACAAATGTCAAAGCCTCTTGAGTCCTGCTTCTAGAGAATACCCCACTAGTCTTGTACCTTTATCCCCCACACGCATGCCCGTTATTCCACTGAACTGGATGACATTCTATTAGTAGACACTCATCCAGTGCCACATTCTGTTAAGTTATGGCATTCAGGAAGGACAAGACATTAAACTTTTAATGAGTACTTAGGAGGTCAAAGTATCAGTGAAACAGTAGAAAATATGAGGGAGGGTTGTTTGGTTGGTTGTTCTTTTTGAGACAGGGTCTTCCTGTAATCCCGTGTGGCCTCAAATTCACTATACAGACCAGGCTGACCTCAGTCTTACAGAGATCTACCTGCTTCTGCTTCCTGAGTGCTGGGATTAAAGGTGTGTGCCTAGCAAAATATGTTTTAATATTAATATCTTTTATATTTTTGATTGATTGATTTTTATTTCACATGTATGAGTGCTTTGCCTGCATGTATGTAAGTGTACCTATGTTGAGCAATGTCCATAGAGGCCAGAAGAGGGTATCCGATCCTGTGGAACTGGAGTTATAGATGGTGGTTACCCTCTGTGTGGGTGCTGGGAACCAAACCCCAATCCTCTGCAATAGTAGCCAGTGCTCTTAATGGCTAAGCCTCTGCCTGCCCCCCCCCCATATTCCTATTTACATAAAAACATCAGAAGTCCCTGATGCACAGCAGTTTTTTTTTTTCCAAATTACTTTCACACACAATCCTCTCTGAGCTGTTACATGAAGAGTCGTTATAAACTTGAGGGTAATGAAAATAATAGGTGTGCAGATAGAATTAGACAAAACTTTATTAGCATCTAGATACATCTGGAGTCCAGATCACAAGAGCAAGCATACATTCTTGTTTTCCTATCCCACAAAAAATAGCTTTATCTGGTATCTTTCTCAGGACAGCTCTACCCCCTTTTCCTACCTGAATCATGTAGCCTATTGAATTTTTTCAAAATGAGTCAGTTGGTATATTCATCTCCCCACATCTATGAAATATACAGAAGTATACAATTTACACAGGTTAAGCGGGGCACAGTCTGCTTCATAAGGTTGAGAACACAGTTGATGGGCTTGGTACTGAGGCATCACAAAATCTGATGGGAAATAAGTAGCCTGGCTGGTGGGTTCACTCTTGTAGAGGAGAGCTACTCTGGCTGGTAGAGAGCATATCTGCACATCTTCCAAATAAACAGAGGGACAATTTTGCCTCTCGCCTGGATGAGTCCCTGATGGATCACAGAGTTCCACATCTATTCACTTGGCATTGCGCTGCTAAACTGTTCTTGGCCCTGTGAATTCCCTATCTCCTTTCTTCAGACATTCCAATTTCCTCCAACCACTGATTAACTCTCAGTGAGAGGAAAGGAAACTACAGCAACAGTGCAGCTCTCCCCAGCATGAATTCCCTCTCTTCCTCCTCTGCTCCACCCACTCTTTCCACACTCTGAAGCCTCCCAGGAGAACAGTTCCCAACATAGCCTGATATGACAAAGAGGGAGTAGAAAAAGGGATTATTTTTTCAATCAAAATTCAAGGCTGCAGTCATCACGGCAGAAAGGCAATAGATGCTCTGCCGACTGGGTTGAAGAGTCATGCTAAATACAGTCTGCAGCATCTCCCCAGACTGCAGTGTCTCCCAGCCTGCAGCATCTCAGATCACATCAGTCTACTGACCTAGCTTTTCTGAGCCAATTGGGAACTCAGGCGAGGAGACGCACACAGCGGTGAGCATTCAACACATGCCCAGGCACACACACACATGAGTACTCACTATCAGTGTGATGTGCTTAAGGAGGCAACACTAGGAAAATAGTGTTCAAATGCTGAACATTGGAAATATAGTTAACTTGCTTCTCACTCAAGGCTACTTCAATTTTTCAGAAGATTAAGTGTAAGAATAGAATTCCTTTTGTTTGGGCAGTGACTGCTGTGTCTCCAAAATGGAGACCTACAGAAAAAGACACAAGTTTTTTTACAAGAGTATTTTTACACAGCTGCCATTGTTTGACAATTGTCTACTGGTTTCTGTTTAATATTGTCTCATACCTATCATAGGAATCAATATAAATGAAGTAAAAGACATGTCACTCTTTTTTCAAAGCCAATTTGTCCCCCAAATTCAACACATAGATTTCATAGGGGAGGGAGGGGGCGTGCCTAATCAAGTGTTAAATTGTGGCGTTAGTCTCTGTTATTCATCAGAGTCGGAGGTCAGAAACTATTAGGTAGCTTCCACTCTCAACCTTATACTCTCTCAACTGCCATTTTAGTACTGTACATTCTAGTTTCTGAAGGGCTCTTCAAAATAATGGCTACTTTCACCATCTGGAGCAGACACAGAAGTGGACATTGGACCTTTTGTCATAGTTCATTTTGTGCTGTCAACAGAATACAGGTATAAAGAAGAGTTGTGGGTGTTAGGAAGTCCAACCCAGGGAAACAGCTCTGTGCTATATCAATCTGTGGTAAAAGGCATAGGACCAACAGACATGGATGCAAGCTCAAGCTTATGGAAGAGAGGGGAACTGGATAAACTCACTTGTAGAGCCACTGGACTAGTCATCTCGTAGCTGTAACAAAATACAGGGAAAAGCATCTTAAGCAGGGGAAGGGCTTCTGTTGCCTCTGTGTAAGAGTACAGTCTATCACGGTGGGTGTGATGGCTGATCTTGGTTGTTAACTTGACTGGATCTTAATTAACTAAAATTTGAGGGACTTTCTTGATCCGAGTATTCGAAGCTGGAAGACCTGTTCTAAATGTGAGCTGCACCTTCTGGTGGCAGCCCACAGTGAAGGACAGGGCAGAAGGGAGCTTTCTCTTTTTGGCTGCTTGCCCTGGCTCTCACTGGTGAGTTTGTGGAGCTTATTGCTGTGGCCTTCATTTGCTGATATTAGAGCTAACTTCTTCAGGTTCCAACCTAGACTGAAGATCAGCAGCTGTCCAGGAATCCTTCAGGCCTTCAGTCCCAAATTAGAACAGCTAAGACATGGAGCCTTGTGGACTGGCCAACTATAAGATCCTCAGCCTCTGCAATGTGGGGCAGCCATTGTTGGACTACCAGTATTTTATCCTGTAAGCATATATATATATATATATATATATATATATATACAGTTTTGTTCCTTTGGGGAACCTTGACTAACATAGTAAAAAAGGGACATCTGGTCACGCTACATTCACATTCAACAAGAGAACAAAGAAAGCTTGTTTTCAGCTCATTTTCTCCTTTCTGTTCACTCCAGACCCCAGCGCACCCCCTCCCCCCCGCAGTGGTACCACCTACATAGAGGGTGGGTCTTCCACACCTATTAACCTAATCTACACAGTCTCTCACACACATGCCTTGAGGTTTGTTTACAGGATGATGCCCCATCCCACCAAGTTGACAATCAAGATTAGCCATCACACCACCCCAGGAGTGTGGTGGTTAATCTTGATTGAGGGTGGGAGCTAGCCACAGGCACAGTGTTAATCCATTCTGCTTCCACCCCTGTCGCCTCAAAAAAGTACTTAAGGGTGCCAGCTGCATTCGAGATTAAGTTTCCAAAACTGTGAGCCTTGGAAACACAGTCAAGTCATACAACTTTTGTTTCTCTCTGGAGGAAGGAGAAATCATAGTAAACCTCAGTTTCCTATGTTTAAAATCGAATGCCAGAATATATCATCAAAGCCTCTGCAAAAGGCCGTTTCCCAAATACTCAATGCTGCCCAAATGGAGCTTATATTTATAATCCAGTTGTCACCTCAATCTTTATATTGTTTAGTTATTTTTTTCCTCCTTTTTCATGGTTTAGAAACAGTATTTATTATGTCATATATCAGTTTGGCTTAGTACTTTTATGTAATAGATATTTGTTTTCTAGTTAATTGATTTCTGCTCTTATCAATTATTAACTTTCTCTTGCTTTATTTATTTTTGATTCAATATTCTTTTTCTGTCCTCTTGAGTAGAATACACTACTGATATTTCAGTCTTCTTTTTACAAATATTTTTCTTTCAAAAATATTTATTATTTTTGATTGTGTATGTGTGTGTGCTTGTATATGTGTGTGTACTTGTGTATGTGTGCTTGTGTGTGTGTGTGTGTGTGCAAGTGTGAATAGGCGCACATAAGTGAGGTTACCCATGGAGACAAACAAGAGGATCAAGATCCTATAAGCAATGTGAGCCACTGGATGTGGGTATTGGGAACTGAACTCTGGTCCTCTGGAACAAATATATCCCTTTAACCCCTGAGCCATCTCTCCTGCCCCAAAGATTTATTTTTTATTTTATTTTATTTTATTTTTATCTTTGTGTCTATGTATGTGAGTGCTTGCAGAGTCTAGAAGAGGAGGTTGAATCACCTGGAGCTGGAGTTTCAGATGGTTGTCAGCCAACTGGCCTGGGTGTGGGAATCAAATGCTAGAAGAGGAGCAGGTTCTTTTGACTACTGGACTCTCTCTCCAGACCCTAGTGTTTTAATATAGCTGATAAGATTTAATATCTCTGATTTTTATTATTAATATTTGGTTCAAAATTTTATTTCTTGTTTTTGTTTGTTTGTTTGTTTGTTTTTACAAAGCCTTGAATTTGCTTTGTAAGCCAGGTTGGCATCCATCTCACAGAAATACGATAGCTTCTGCCTCCAAGTGCTATGATTAAAGATGCGCACCACCCAGCCTGGCCTTTGAGTATTTCCAGTCTCTCTTTTGGAGTTTAGCTATAGGTGGTTTGAACTCTCTGTTGTTTATATTGTAGTGCTTGGAATAGAATCTGACATGCTAGGCAAGTGGTCTACTACTAAGCTGTATCCTGAACCCTGTTTTGTTTTCTCTTGACTGAAAAAGAATTTAAATTTATATAATTGTTATATATTTATTTAATGTCTTTCTTTTTCTATTATACTTGAGAATTTAATCCCTTTTGTTAGATAAATGCTCCAAAAATGTTTCAAGCTTTTGTGAATCGTTGAAGTGAATTGTTGAGGTGAATTGTTGAGGTTTTAACTATAACCAAAATTTTCACTGTTTATAATAATAATAGTTCTCAAAACTCTTAAAAATGTAGATCAGCTATATACATACACACACACACACACACACATATATATATATATATATATATATCGAAATATCTGATGACTGTAAGTGATTTAAAAAAAATGTAGATCAGCTTTTAGTACAAGGGAGTGTTGACTCTTACAGAGTCTGGCTTATACACTATAACTATAAACGGTGGAAGAAATAAAAAAAGGACTTGTGGGAACTGAAGAACTGTTAGAATCAGGCAGAGCAGGTGTGGTGTCACATATCTTTAATTCTAGCACTCAGGTGGTTAGAGGTAGTCTGATCACTGTAGGGTCCAGGACAATCTGGTCTACATAGCAAGTTCCAAGGTTGGCTGGGGCTATAGGGAGACCTCATCTCAAAAAGACCACATTAAATAAATAAGTGAATGAAGAAAGAAAGAAAGAAAGAAAGAAAGAAAGAAAGAAAGAAAGAAAGAAAGAAAGAAAGAAAGAAAGAAAGAAAGAAAGAAAGAAAATGCAAGGAGAAGTTGAAGAGTCACCTACACAAACAAAATAACACAGCTTTGTACAGTTTTGTGTCTTTAAGACAGGGCCCAGGAAGATTCAAATAGGATGGCTAAATCTCAACCAACCCCAGCAGTAACAACAGTAAAAGGCACAATCATTGTGGTCAGAAGAAACAGAACAGAATCTACATGAGGCTAGAAAATTCCAGAGCAGAGAGATCCAGAAAGAGTCCTTGGTTCAGAATAAAAACTCTATCCAAATATTAAACTGACCACCTACATAAAGGCACAATCCAAGCAGCCTGGATTGTGTTAGAACCACGAAAACTGTAGGCCGAATAATCACCTCCGAATCCGTGGAACTTTAATGACAAAGCCTGTGCAGGTGTGATTAATTTAAGGCTGTTGAGATGGAAGATTATCATGGATTATCCTGCTGGAGAGGCTCAAATGCAATCACATGGATTCGTGTAAGAAGACAGAGAGGATTTGTTACACAGAGCAGATGGTGGTGTGAAGACGCAGCAGGACAGATCTGAGGTGCTGGCCTTGAAGACTGCAGTGGATGGCCAGAGGCCAGAGTGGCACCGGGGCACCAAGAGGAACCAAGAAAGGGTGGCTCCTCAGAGCTTCCAGAGAGCACAGCTGTCTCACAACCCACCCTTCACCCAGCAGTATAGATCTGGACAGTTGGCTCTGCAGAACAACGTGAGAGTAAGTTTTTGTTGTAAAACATTTTGGTATTTCAAATGAGAGAATTATTATTAATTGTCATAGTAATTTTTCAAAGGAAACTTAAGTAGCCAGTTCCAGATTCAGTAGATTTCAGCTGCCTGGGAAAGAGAAAGCCAAGCTTTGGGAGTATGAGTCTTACCAAGTTACCTGTCCACTTACAGTAATAGTAATAATAATAATAATAGAACCTACACAGAACAGAATCCAGAACGCACAAGCACCATGTCCAGTGGTCCAGGGTGTGATTTAAATGACTAGATTAACTTCTCTGACCTTACCTCCCAAACCTAAAATATACAAATAAATAGGAAGCAAAAAAACAAAAACGAATTTGAAAAAAAAGGAAAAAGAAAATGTGAAAGATCAGGTATAATAGGTGTGTGTTTGGATGTATTCCCACCACTAGGTTTAAAGGCCAAAAGGAACACATGTATATTAAGCATACTTTTCCCAGTAGATTTTCTGCAGGCAAATCATCTTAGAGCCTGCTTCCTTGGCAATCCAACACCATATGATAAATCATTCCCTTTAGAGAGCCAAGGGGAATGAGGTTTGAAGAGGTCTGTTCCATTTGGCAAGTTATTGTTTGGTATTATATTCCTAGGTTTCTCTAAGGTTATAAATGTTCCTTGAGTTTTCATGAGTTTCCAACGGAAGGCTAACTTTTAGCTGTGAGTAAAGCCAGGATTACTTTTTCATTTTTTTAAATTTATTTATATTACATGTCTTAGTGTTTTGCCTGCATGTGGTGCAGTTGTGTCATTTGATGCCCCTGGAAGCCAGAATAAAATGCTAGTACCCTAGAACTGGGGTTACAAATGGTTGTTAGCTGCCATGTGGCTGCTGGAAACTGAAACCAGGTCCTCTGTAAGAGCAGCCAGTGCTCTTAACTGCTGAGCCATCTCTCCACCCCCAGCTGAGATGATTTCTTCATCACCCTCTCCTTCTTTAGCAGTTGTGACATATTCATTATATTTTCAATATCCATTTCTCTGTGGACTTCCCTCATTATAAAGATATGTTGGATTCTTTCTCATAGAAAATTACTGAGCCAGTGTTTCTAAATGTGGCAAGAGACCCAGAGAGTGGAGTTTTCACTGTAGCATCTATGTCAGTTTTCTTCTCTTTTTGCTTCTCTCAGAATTCAAATCTCCTCTTCAAACCTTCTTTCTTAGTTGCTCTTATAAATAAGTATGTGCCTAGCTTTTTTTTTTTTTTTTGGTCTTTTTTGAGCTAAGGTTTCCCTATAGCCCCAGCTGTCCTGAAACTCAATATGTAGACATGTAGACCAGGCTGGCCTTGAACTCCCAGAGCTCGACCTGTTCTGCCATGCCTAGCTATTGATTCTCATCACCTGATTTTTCTCCTCTGTGGTGCTACAAATGCTTCTGGTTCTAGCTTCCTCCTCTAAAATATTTTTCTGAATACAGCCTAGATCTGCCAACATGCAGTGCACGACACACTCATTCATTTCCCTAGTAAGAATCTCTAATTTGTTGATTCACAACCATACTAAATTCAAAATGTCCACAACTAGATAACTTACCTTGGTTACCAGTTACAAAGGAGAATTCAGAAAACACCCCCTCAATAGAACTTGGAGAGGAAAAGGAGGCAGAGCCAACACTGAGATGCCCCCCCTTTTTTCTTTCTTTTTAAAGCCAATTTTTTATTAAAGCTTTGTGCATTTCATACATTTCCCTATCAAATCTAGACCCATTATGCCCCCTTCCTTGCCTCTCACCACACCAGAGCTCATGCATTCTGCCATACATGTTTTTCAGTCTCTTAAAATTTTCAATGTAGAAGTTTACTGTTTGGGGCAGAAGTTCATGGTTTCAGTCAGTTATTTGTTTTATATATATATATATTTTTTAATCAAATCTAGACCCTATCCCCCCACCCCAAACAACAACAACAGAAAGGACTGCATCAAAGAACTGACTGAAACAGTGAACTTCTGCTCAAAACAGTCAACCTCCACATGGAGGATATTGAGAAAGACTGAGAAAGAGATGAAAAGCATGTTTGGCAGAATACATGAGCTCAGTCAGTTATTTGACTCAGTCTTTTGTTATTGCTGCTCTTGTTGTTCCTTCCAATTTACATCACTCCAAAATATGCATATATGCATGCCACACATATATGAAGATTATGACGTCATAGGTTTTTTTTTTTTCCTTATTAGGCTGAAAGATGTCATGTTTCCTTAAGGAATTGATTGAAGGCTCCTCCTTGCAAGCCCAAACAACCATCAGACTTGCCCTTGTGTTTCACACTGGGGTGGAGATGGCCTCTTAACATAATTATCAGTATCCAGGAAATGGGGTGCAAGATAATGGCCCCAGTTAGAAAAATATATAGTGTAAATTACATTTGTATTTATTTATCAGATGTGTAGATGTGTGTAGGGGTATGATGGTATACATGTAGCAGTCAGAGTGTGGCTTGCACGAGTCGGTTGTCTCCTTCTTCCACATAGATCCTAGAGATGGAATTCAGGTTATCAGGCCAACATGTCCCAACCCAAATATGTAGTCTAAAATCATAATGCATGCCCAAGAACCGACAGGAGCTGATGATGGCCGATTTATGAGTTTGAAGAAAATTAGAAATAGATTAGAAATCACATTGGCCTGCCTTAAATTATGAAGGGAACTGTCTGAGCATCTGTAAATGATGGTTTCCCCTCCTCAATGTCCTCTCTGTTTTCTGCATGAAATCCCTTTTCAGATTTTGTTAAAATAAGCCCATCTGGATGATCCCATGGATACCTGGCACTTACCACCTTCACTGCCTATCTTCCCAGCCCACTCTAACTGCATACTTCTTTTTAAAATACCTTAACATTTTCACTTATTAATACTATTATTATTATTAATATACACTATTATTATTGTGTTCATGTGTGTGGTGTGTGTGAGTGCAGGTGTGTTCATGTTGCATGTGTGTAAAGGCAAGAAGACAATTGCCGAGTCAGCTCTCTCCACCACGTTTTGACACAGTCTCTCCTATTGTTTCTTCCGTGCTGTGTCCTCCAGACTAGAATTAGGATCTCAGAGAAATGAAACCCCCCAGGGTGCCAGGCTTTTCTGCTCCACACCTCCTCCTCTTTCAGCTAGACACTTCCACTTCCATCGGATGAACGCCTACTTACTCTCTAAAATTTGCTGCTTATTTCTTTTGTAAACATCTTCCCTTCCCATATCCTCACTCCCATTCCAAGATAGAGTTTCCTATGTTCTCATTCTTTACACATAACTTTTTGTAGCAATGTATTTTGTTGCATGCATTTATTGATGTGTTTCTCTTCGTTACAGAGACTTTTAAAGGCAGAACTTTATTTGTTGATAACTGAAGTACATAAAGCTACTTCCCTCTAACTTCTATTATGTTATTTGAGAAGCCTGCACATAAAACAACTGAATTAGATCCTTAGAAAGAGGCAAGTCCTCTGTCAGAGATAGCTGTTCCTGAGACATTGAAATCCTGGAAAACCTGTCCCCCATGTAGCAGCCTGGAGGGTAATGGAACCTTTAAGTAGGTTCTCATGGAAGATATCTAGGTTTGGGGGATACTGCCCACATACTGGATTAATGTCTACTTCATTAACATAGTGCTTTCTATTACTCCAGACTTGATTAGGTTTCAGAACAACCCTCGTATTTGCAAGTGGTCCCACCCAGTGGTGCCATCCATCATGAGGATTGGCAGATATGGCTGCTTGAACCTGGGCTGTTTAGCCTCCAATAAACAGAATAGAAACTAAACCTTTCATTCTTATAGAATACCCAGCTTCTGATATTTCATCATAGTAACACAAAATGAACTTAGTAAGGAATAGTACAGATGCAGTCTTATAGTTAAGAATTGCATTTTTAATTTATTTAAATAAGAAATTGAAACTGAGGATTTTAAAATATGCTTACATATTTTTAACATTCTTTGAAAATTTCATATGGGTACACAATGTAACTTGATTATATCCATCCTCATTCCCCCAATGAACTCCCCCTAATAACTCCTCCCCCCACTACCTCTCCCTCCCAACTTCTTGACCTCTATTTATAATTTTTCTTTAGTTTTCACCAATGAGCCCAATTAGTAGTGCTCATATGTACACGGGCATGGGGTCATCCTTTGGAGTATGAAAAGTGACTGCCCCCCCAACCAGCCATCAACTTCCAATTGCTCCACATCTAAGTGTGGGACTTCTAGAGCCCTCCCTCCTCCATGCTGGCTTGAGCTTGTACAGATCTTGTGTGAGCATCATACAATACCTTGTATAGCTGCTATGAGTTCACAAGTGTAACAGCCACATCATGTGCAGAAGACAGCGTTTCACAGCTCTCCTCCCTCTCCTTCCTCTGTGATGTTCCCTGAGCCTTGGGGAGGAAGTGTTGACACAGATGCCCCATCTGCAACTGAGTGCTCACAGTTTCTTATTCTCAGCACTTTAAACAGTAATGTATCTTCACATTAACCACCACCCTCTCCAATAAGAACCTTCTCTGGCCAAGGTTGGGATGGCACTGATCTATCGATATAAAGATTAATATTTAGAAGACAGTTTTACAACATGACAATTGGAAAAAAAAATGTAGGAATGACTCCTGAACTAAAGACAAGACTCAGTCTTGTCCCAAAAAGTTACTGTTATAATACCAAGAAGCTCACTGAGCCATGTACTCTTGTGATGTGGGCACCTGACCTTGGTCCGTCTGGACTTCACAGTGTTCTCCACCCTTTTTAGTGAAGGGATGTGCCTGTGCTTGAATTAGCATTATCAAAGTTCTGACCACAGCATATTCATATTAGCATGCTTGACATTGTGAGTATGAGATAACTTAGCCCTAGGAATCAAAGGATAAGATTCCCTAATAAGAATGGGTCCTGGCTTGTAGTTCCTCAACTGGTGCTGTAGAAGTTCTTTTGAATAAAAGCATTGGTGAGGCCTGGCTACAAAGCACAGTTTCTTGAGAGAGCTGAAAGAACAAACCTTTGGGCTTCAGGCCCACTCTTGGATACTAAAACTTAATGCCAAGAGTAAGGCTTATGAGTGATTCAAGTACAACCATAAAGCGTCTTAGTAATGCCACAGAAAATGCCATCAGAACATTCCCCCCTGGAACCCATGACTTCCCTAGGCATGGCTTTTGACCATGTTTACAGTACCAGGTGCGAGTTCCTTCCTGTGGACCAGGCCTCAAATCCAAACAAAGGGGCGGTTGGTTACACCCATACAGGCTTGCCACTATTGCATCAATGGGCACATCTTTCCTGGCAGGATATCACTGTAGCACACAGAATCCAGAACTGGTTAATACCTTTGATGTCTTTTTCCCTTAGCAGCCTGCATAGAGGCTTCTGACACTCTGAAAGCAGTCAACAGGGAAGAAGCTTCCCTGTCAGTTCCAGCTTGATTTCTTCTACTCAAAGTCCTTTGGGTATGTGTCCAGGAATGGTAAAGCTGCATCATAGGGTAGATCTATTTTTAGTTTTTTGAGGAAACTCTAGAGTGGCTACACTAGTTCACACTCCCATCAAAACTCCCTAAGGATTCCCCTTTGACCATACCCACACCAGAATTTGCTATCATTAGTATTCCTGAGGATGGCCATTCTGACAGAGGTAAGATAAATAATCTTAAAGTAATTTTTAATCCGTGTTTCCCTCATAGATAAGAATGTTGACCACTTTTTAAGTGTTTACTTGCCATTCATATTTCCTTTGAGAACTTTTCAGTTACATGGCCCATTTTTAAATTGGATTGATTATTTTCTTGCTGTTTGTTTATGCACTGTTCCCATTCTTCATATATTCTAGGCAATAATTCTCTGTCAGATGTACCCCATTCTATGGGTTGCTTCTTTAATCAATGGATCTTAGATGTCCAGGTGCTTTTTACTTTAATGAGATTCAATTTGTAAATTGGTTTTATTTTATGAGTGACTGCAATTCTATGTAACAAGTCCTTCCCTTTTCCTGGAAGTTGAGGTAACTTCTACTTCTTCCTCTAGCATTCCTCATAGTGAGGTCCTTGATCCTTCTTCAGTTGAGTTTTGGGTTGCAAGGTAAAGATCTAGTTTCATTTTTACTAAATGTTCCCATAGGGTTTTCCCCAGCACTCTTTGTTGAAGATTCTATCTTTTCTCCAATGTATATTCTTTGTATCTTTGTCAACTATTAGATATCTAGAGTTACATGGAGTTATATTTCGACACTGTCTTATATTCAATGGAATATGGAATATTCCATTGAATATGTCTGGTTGTATGCCAGTACCAGCTATTTTTAATATTTATTTATTTGTTTCATGTATATGAATAGTTTTCCTGAATGTGTGTAAGTGTACACATGTCATACAAACCCAACGGAGGCCAGAAGAGGGATCAGATTCCCTGGAACTGGAGTAACAGATGCTTGTTAGCTTCCATGTTAGTGTGCTGAGAACTGGACCTGAGTCTGCTAAAAGAGCAACCAAAGGTGCTTAATCACTGAGCCATCTCTCCAGCCCCACAACTGCTTTTTGTTAGTTAGTTAGTTAGTTAGTTAGTTAGTTAGTTAGTTAGATACAGGGTCTCTCTCTCTGTAGCCACACCTGACCTGGAACTCACTATGTAGATCAGGCTGGCCTTGAGCTCACAGAGATCTGTCTGCCTCTGCCTCAGAAGTGCTGAGATTAAAGTTGTGCATTACCACACCCAGTCTGTTTTTTAATATGACAACTCTGTAGTTGAAATCGGGTATGGAAATGTCACCTGCAGTATTATTTTTGTTCGCAATTTTTTTGACTACCTTTAGGCTTTTGTGCTTCTTTTATTTTTATTTTATATGTATGAGTGTATTGCCTGCAGGTAAGTAAGTGTGCCTGTGTCATGGGGGTTAGAAGAGAGCATAAGACTGCAGGTGATTGTTACCCATCATGTACGTGCTGGGAATCAAACCTGAAGCATTTTTATGTCTGTTAATAAAAGTCCTGGTATTTTGATTGGAATTATATTGAAACTGCTGTTGGTAGGTTGACTATTTTCTCAGTATCAATTCGTGTATTCCATGGGCAAGGGACAGCTTTCCATCTTCAGGCGGCTTCCTACATTTCTTTCTTATCTTAAAGTTTTCACTCTAGACGCCCTTAATTTTCCTGGCTAGGTTTAGTCTCAGGTTGTGTATGTATGTGTGTGTGTGTGTGTGTGTGTGTGTGTGTGTGTGTGTGTGTGTTTGTTTGTGTGTGTGAATGGGACATTTCTTTTTCAGTATGTTTATTATTGGTATATAACAAGACTACTGTATTTTATGTTAATTTTGTATCCTGTAACTTTCCTGAAAGCATTAGCTTTAATAGTTTTTGGTGGAATTTTTAGGGTCTCTTGGGTAGAATCATATCATCTTTTTTCCCATTTGTATACCGTTTATCTTCTCTTATCTTGTTACTCTAACTTAGAGTTCACTATATTGAATAGAAGTAGTGAGAAGAGACACTATTGTTTCTGACTTTAGTGGGAATCCTTTGGGTTTTTCTCCATTTAACCTGATGTTGGCTACAGGTATATTGTCCATAGCCTGAATTAGTATGCTCCCTCTTTCCCAGGCCTCTGCATGCCTTATGAAAAGAATGTTGCATTTTGTCAAAGGCCTTTTCTACATTTAATGAGATGATCATGTGATTTCTATCTTTGAGTATATTTATGTGATAGATGACATTTGTTAATTTATGTATGTTGAATCATCCTTGCATGCAACTTGGTCCTGGTGAATGATCTTTTTGATATAAGTTTGAATTCATGTTGTCAGTATTTTATTGAGAAATCTCCAGTCTACATTCATCAGGGAGATAGATTTGTATTTTCCATATCTTTGCTTTTTTTGTCTTTATCTGGCTTTTGTAGTGGGTAGCAGTGCCATCATAAAGAGAGTTTGAAAGCCTTCTTTCCTTTTTTATTTTATGGGATAATTTAAGTAGTATTGGTGTTGGTCCTTCTTTGAAGTTCTGGTAAAATTCTGCAGTGAATCCATCTCATCCTGGACACTGTTTAGTTGGGAGAGTTTTAATTACTGCTTCAATCTCGTTACTTGTTAAGGGCCTGTTTATATTAGTTATTTTATCTGGGTTTAACTTTGTATGTTGTATGAATTCTAGAAAAATTTCCACCTCTTTTAGATTTCAAATTTGGTGGGATTGAGGTTTAAAGGGGATCATTTTGGCAGTCAGCTGTTGCAATGGCTCCCATTCGTTTCTCATTTTATTACTTCAGGTATCTTTGTTTGTGTTGGCTATTTGGCTGAGGATCTGTCCATCTTGTTTCTATTTTCAGGGATCTGGCTTTGTACTTCATTAATTCTTTGTCTCTATTTCATTAATTCAGTACTGATTTTGATTCTTTCTTCTCACCCACTCTTTTTGGATATTGTTTGTTCTTGATTTTCTAGGGCCTTAAGATGTACACTTAATTAATTAGTTATATTTGATGCAGGAACTCAGTATTACTCCTAGGTCAGCCTTCATTGTGTTCTGGATTTTGGTATGCTGTGCTTTGATTTTCATTCAAGTCTAGGGATTTTTTTTTAAATTTTCTTCTTGATTTCTCCCTTGATCCAATTACCATGAGTAGTGTGTTGTTTAGTCTCCATGAGTTTCTGCACTTTCTGTGGTTTCTATTGCTGTTGATTTCCAGCTTTATTCCTTTGTGGTGGGATAGGTAGGATGCAAGATGTTATTTTGATTTTCCTATATGTGTTGATACTTGCTTTGTGTCCTGGTATGTGGCCAATTTTGGTAAAGTTCCCTGCTGAGAAGAAAATTCATTCTTTAGTGTTTGTGTGGAATGTTATATAGATGTCTGTTAGGTTCAGTTGATTTATGATGTTATTTAACTCCAATATTTTTCTGTTTAGTTTTTGTCTGAATAACCTGTGTATTGGTAAGAGTGGGGTACTAAAGTTACCCACTGTCACTGTGTTGGAACTGATCTGTCCTTTTACATCTAATAGCATTTCTTTTATGAAACTGAGTGCCCTGTTTTTGGTGAGTAATGTCCTCTTGGCAGAGTTCTCTTTCACAAATATGAAGTGTCCCTGCTTGTCTCTTCTGACTAATTCTTTTTTGAAGTCTATTTTGTCAGATATTAAAATAGCTATGTTTGCTTGTTTCTCAGTGGCATTTGTTTGGAATACAGTTTCCATCCTCTGGCATGATATCTATCTTTGGGGGTGAGATGTGTTTTTATGCAGGCAGCAAAAAGAGAAATGGATGTTGTTTTCTAATCCCACAAGTTAGTCTTTGTCTCTTTATTGGAAAATTGAGTCTGTTAATATTAAGAGGTATTATTGAATGCTGTATGTAAATTCCTGTCATTTTATTGATTTTGGTGTTCTCTCAACCCTCTTGGATTAATTTTCCTGGCATTGTACACTTATCCTATGTCCTCTTAGGCATATTTATTCTTCTCTTCAGACTGAAGTATGCCTTCCAGTATCCTCTGTAAACCTGGCTTACTGGTTGTAAATTTCTTTCATCTCTTTTTGTCCTGTGGGGTTTTTTTTCTTCCTCCCTCCTTCAATTTTAATAGGTAATTTTTGCTAAGTATAATAGGCTGGATTGACAGTTGTGGTCTTTCAAAAAGGGAACATATCTCTCCAGACCATTTTGGCTTTAAAAGTTTCTGTTGAATAGCCAGGTCTTATTCTGATGGGCATGCCTTTCTAAATTACTCAAGCTTTCTCTTTTGAACTTCCAATATTCTTTGTTCTGCTTTCTTAATGTTTAAACTATGATGTATTACATGGAGTTCCTTTTCTGGTCCTATTTGGTGTTC
This sequence comes from Rhizomys pruinosus, assembly GCA_009823505.1. NCBI lineage: Eukaryota > Metazoa > Chordata > Mammalia > Rodentia > Spalacidae > Rhizomys > Rhizomys pruinosus. Next base: position 2,925,975 of record VZQC01009175.1, on the reverse strand, counting down.
TGTAGACCTCTCATCCCTGGATGGGCATCTCTTTCTCTAGGTCTGGATATTTTTTAAAATGATTTTATACTACATATTCTCTATTCCTTTGTTATGGCATTTTTCTTTATTCTATGCCCATAATTCAAAGTGTAGGTCTTTCCATGGTGTCCCAAATTTTTCCAATGTTCCATTCATTTTTTTTTTTTTTTTAGATTTCTCAGTAACTTTTTCTAAGTGATCCAATTCCTCCACTTGGTCTTCCAATCTGACTCTGTTTTACACATGATCCATTCTGTTGTTGAGGCTTTCTACTGAGGTTTTTAATTGGCTTATTGTGATTTTTATTTCCAGCATCATTTCAGTTTGGCTTTCCTTCAATAATTCTCTTTCACTGCTGAAATCTAATTTCATATCTTGTATTGAATTGTACATTTCATTCAACTCTTTCTTTTTGTTTTATTGAAATATTTTCATACATTTTTTGAGTTGTTTGAACACATATGAACACAAAATGAATTATCGGTCTAGAGGATCTTCCAGGTCATTCTCATTGAGGTTCATTACTATGGGATTAGTAATTGGGGGGCAGGGAGGGGTGCTTGGTTATTCCTGTTACTTTTGTTTCTGTGTTGAGACTTGTATATCTAGAGTATTTTGTAGTTGAATCTTTCTTTCCAGCATGTACAATGTTCAGGAGAACATTAAGTTGCAAAAGTGTTGAGATGTCGTTTTCTTTTGTGGAACTTGTATTGAGATTTGTAGATTATATCAATAGTCAAAATAAGACTATATATTATATGATATACATATATATATATATATATTTAGAGCACACTGTAAGAGTGTGATACTGTCTTTGTGAATAAACAATTCAATAGTCAGCACACCCCTTGCTGCTCCTCTAAAAACATTTGAAATGACTCCCTAAGTCTGGTTGCTGTACCAGGAATACAGTGGTTTGGAATAAATCTGGTGAAATGTGTGGGTAGTCAGGAGGCCCACATGGTTGGGAGGGTCCAAACCCATTTGGAAATTCTGGGACATGAGATCCTAGAGAAGAGGAGAAGGGGAAGTTTAAAGGGTAGAAAGAAATGGGGCTAGTCTGAGGTATGAAGATGGAAATCCTGGAGCATCTGGGCAGTCTGTTAGTAGGAAAGACCCTGGAGGAGCCAGCAGGCCTAGGGATGAGGCAGAGCAAGGCCTATCCAATGGCTCAGAGATGTGAGATTACAGAAGAGCTGGACTGCCTACAGAGCTGGAAGGAGCAGAGACCAGCTGATACTGCACGAGGAAGGTCTTAGAGTTCCTGCATTGGCCTGTGAGATAAAAAGGGGCAGAGCCTATCTAAGGGAGGTTTTAGAGGTACCACATAGCCTAAAAGTAGGAAGGGGCAGAGCTACTTGGTGTTGTGGGGAGCCTAAGTTCCAAAGAGGCCAAGCAGCCCTTTGGGGCAGGATAAAGTATACCTAGCTGGTGCACAGAGGATCAAAATCTCAAAGGAGCTGTTTGGAAGATTTAGGATGGGAAAGAGTGGAGAAGTGGATTTCATAATCACATTAAGTTACTATAAAGAACATCTATGGGGGCTGGAGAGATGGCCTAATGGTTAAGAGTGCTGACTGCTCTTACAGAGGACCCGGGTTCGATCCCCACCACCCACAAGGTGGCCGAGAATCGTCTGAAACTCCAATTCCAGAACTCCAGTTCCAGGGGAATCCGACATCCTCTTCTGAACTCCGCGGCATTGCACGACACGGGTGCACAAACTTGCATGCAGACAGTACATTTATACACATACAAAAATAAATAAATTTTTTTTTAATTTTTAAAAAATCTATGCTACTTTTATCTTAAAACTGTACTTATTGAAGTTCTCATACATTCATGAGAAACATGACAAGATATAGATAAAAAGCACTGGAAATCCTTAGTCTACTTATAAAAGGAGAGAATATATAGAATTCAACTTTCAGGACTCTGAGTTCTTATTGGATGTTTCTGAAAGGAACACGTTCAGAAATGTAACTGTCCTGCTGCTATTCCTTTGAGGCTTTGGTAATGGGATGAGGAATACTTAGCACACACAGGTAAAGCAGAAAGCCCTGCACGAGAAGGCGGTACACTATCTCCTACCATAGCTGAGCATTTAGCTTCCACTCAGCACCATTAGCCTCCATACCTTAGTCTGTAGGTGACAAAGCATTCCACCTCCAGGAAGCTATGCTATTTGGCACTGAAATAAAAATGGCCCAGTGGCTGGGTTCTCTTGCAGTGGTTGTCTGCCTAACAAGAGTTGATTGATTAGAAAGATGTATGCAGATTTCATATTTTATGAAGCTGCTTATCAGACCTTTCTACTTTGCACAAATGTTTCATTTTTTCCTAAATTGTTACCTCTTTTTAAAAACCTATGATTTACAGGAGTTGAGAGATGACTCAGCAGTTAAGAGCACTGGTTACTCTTGGAGAGGATCGGAGTTTGTTTCCAAGCATCCACATGGCTAATGCAGCCATAACTCCAGTTGCAGGGAATCTGACACTTTCTTACAGTCTCTGAGAGCATTGCATGACACGGGTACACTTACATATATGAAGGCAATACATTCATACACATAAAAATAAATAAAAAATTTAAATGCTAAAAATAAAGGCATCAGCAAACATGTATCAGATGTTGGGAACATTGGGCAAATAGGAATTGTGTTTCTGGATGAAAGTAAAATTTAGTAAATTTTATTTTTTTTTTTTTTGTCTTTTCGTGATAGGGTCTCCCTGTAGCCCCAGCTGTCCTGGAACTCACTCTGTAGACCAGGCTGGCCTTGAACTAACAAAGATCCACCTGCCTCTGCCTCTCAAGTGCTAGGATTAAAGGCATGTGTCACCATGCCCAGCTAAATTTAGTAAATTTTAACAAAATTCAAAAGAAATTAGATTGCAAAAATGGGTGCCTTAAAAACCTAAAAGCCACAATTTATAGTGAAAATACATAAATCATGTCTCTGTATCTATGTACCAAATAATACATGGGCCAGCTGTCTAAAACTAACTCTGAGATGTAAGAATGGAGTGGAAAGTCTAAAACTATGAACTTTTAATATTTTTCTTACAGTTCAAGGCAAGTAAGGTAGAAAAAATTGAACTCAAGAAACTATCAGTAATAACAAACAGCATTGATTATATGAGGCTGTACCTTTCTCATGGAGAATGGTCTTCCTTCTCACATGCACTTGAAACATTCACAAAAGTAGCCATATTAGATAATGAAGAAATCTGACTTTCATAAATTGGACAGGTCAACATGTTTTAACTTCAATGTAAAACAACTCCAATTCAAACAATTCATCTAGTGAGAAACACAAACCCATCTGTTTTGATTTTCATATGAATTGTTCCCCATAGGCTCTTGTATTGAATGCTTGATCCTCAGTCAGTGCTATTTTGCAAGGTGATAAATGTTTTGAGAGGCATGGCTTAGCTGAAAGAAGTGGGTGGTTGGGAGTTGTGTATACCATGTATTTATTGGGCAAAAGACAATATGCAGAAATTACAAACCATCTCAGAAAATAATAGTAACGCAAACCTAGATATTAAAATCTGAGTGATATAGTTAAGAAAATGTAGGAGGATAATTTGTATATTAGCCAGCTATATTGGGGTAAGAAAACTACAATTGTGCTAGGGAAATGGCTCAGTGGTTAAAAGCACTGGTTGCTCTTGCAGAGGACCCAGGTTCAATTCCCAGCACCCATATATTGGCTAACAATTGTCCATAGCTCCAGTTCCAGGGGATTCAACACTATCATCTTCCGACTTCCAGGGACATTGCACAACACTGGTGGTGCACTTACACACAGGCAGGCTATACATTCTCATACACATAATATAAAAATAATAAATAATTTTTTTTGGTCTTTTTGAGGCAGGGTCTCCCTGTAGCCCCAGCTGTCCTGGAACTCGCTCTGTAAACCAGGCAGGCCTTGAACTCACAGAGATCCACCTGCCTCTGCCTCCCAAGTGCTAGGATTAAAGGCGTGTGCCACCACGCCCAGCTTAAATAAAATATTTTTAAAAGAAAACTTTAGCTGGGCGTGGTGGCACGCGCCTTTAATCCTAGCACTTGAGAGGCAGAGGCAGGTGGATCTCTGTGAGTTCAAGGCCTGCCTGGTTTACAGAGTGAGTTTCAGGTCAGCCAGAGTTACAGGGAGACCCTATCTCAAAAAGACAAAAAAAAAAAAAAAACACTTTAATACCCTGTAATGGCCAAGTCACCTGCTGCTTTTTTCATAGGTCCCGCAGAATATTCCAGGTTGTTCATTTACATGTGTCTATAACCATTTCTATACTACAACTGCAGAACTGAGTAGCAATGACTGGTGATATGGCCCACAAAATGTAAATGCAAGTTATATATAGACCTTTTACAAAAGGAGCTTGCCATTCCTTGCTCCATACATATCAATACATAGATAAAAAATAAGGAGATAGATTCTCTGCTCAAAAAGCTAAGAAAAAAAGTAAGCCAAAGTAACCACAAAGAAGAAAATAGAAGAGATAAAACCAGAGATATATGAGGCATAAAACAGTTTGTGGAATTAAGTCAAAATTCTGATTCTTTAAAACACAAGTATATGCACACATACACACACACACACACACACACACACACACTAAAACACTAGCAAAGAAAAACAAAGAAAAAAATGTCATGGGGAAACATAACTATATACACATGTTATATATTGTATTATATAACTATTGATACATATGTTATATATTGTATTATTTATTACATAGTATACACTTACAAATTAGTTCTGTACATCTACATGAAAAATTAAAATATAAAGTAGAATCCTTATAGTCATGCAGGTGATCAAAATTTTCTCCAGTAGAAAACAGAAAATGTTCCACAAAGGATAATAATTTCATTAAAGATGTAGAGACAGCTCATCTCATTAGAATGGCTACTGGATGGAAGAGAGAAGGAAAGAGGGAAAGGAGGTGGGAGGGGAGGGGTAAGGGGGAGGGGAGAGGGGGGAGGAAAGCAGGAAATGTAAAGGCCTGGTGAAGACATGAACAGCACTAAGCCCTTGAGCACTGTTGATGGCCATGTTCAATGGTGTGATGCCAGATGCAATGAGCAAAGCAGTTCCTGGAAAAAACAAACAGAATTATCATATGACTCAGCAATTCTACTTCTGAGATATATAAAAAATAATTCAAAGTAGAGTCTTGAAGAGGTATTTGCACAGCCACGTGCAATTATCATTTAGTCATTTGGGATGATATCAGATATTACCAATGGAATGCCTTGCTTATAAATAAGATAAATTTATTTCTTACAGTTTTGAAAATGAGGAGAGGAAATGGCATGAATTCCATCCAGAAGCCACAGGCCTAGGACCTGAGAGCAGCTGATGTACCCTTCAAGACCAAAGCCCAGTCCTGCGGTAGCCCTGAAGAGACCACTCGCTTCTGTTGTCTGGTGGAGGGCCAGCCTTTCTAATTTACTCAGGCCTTCAAAGAACTGATGAGGACTCCATATTGCTCAGCGTGAAGATTCAAGTAGTCTTTCATCCCAAAATACTCTCAAAGGTGTACCCAGAACCATACTTGATCTAGGCATAATCTGGTGCAGTCCAGTTGATAAACAAAATGAGCCAACCCAGTAAGCAAAGGGAGTATAGAATGTACAACTCTTCACTAGATAAAGACAATACTAAAATGAGGACCAGGGAAGAATGTGGAAGATTCGGGAGCAAATAGAAGTAACATTTCATCTGTATACCTAGACATTTAGAAAGTGGCATGTAGGTAAAAAAGTAGAATATAGTACTATTTACAGTTTTGGGGTTAAATCAGTGTCAGCAGATCTTAAATGCTTTCTTCAATAAAGTAGAAAATAGAAGGAAAAAGGATATCTTAAGGGACCAGTAGTCTTATATTTTATAGATTCAAATCTTGTATTTGTTTTCTACTAGGAAATTCTTAATGAAATGGAAGAATATGTGATAACTTAGTTCAAAACTATTTTAACAGAATCCTAAGTCAAAGTCTCCATCCTACAGTAAGAGACTTATTTCCCCTTTGACCTGGACATAAATGGCATTGTTTGTGAGATCTGTAGCCCTTTGATAAAAATGTTACCTAAGAATACTTTTACGTGGGAATAAAACACAAATAGCCACATATGGTATTCAAAAAATGAATTAATATAAACATTTTTGAGAAAAAGTTAATAAGGGTATTTTTTATTTAATTTTTTTTTATTGATGATTTGTGCATTTCGTACATCATTTTCCAATTCAGATCAGGCATTTTTCCCTTTCCCTTCCCCCCCACCCCCACCCCATCCCAGATCATGTATTCTGCCATAACTGTCTTGCATCTTTCTCTGTTTTTTTTTTTTTTCTTTTTTTTTTATTTTTTTTTTGGTTTTTTTTTTTTTCCTTTTTTAGCTATAAGTGAATCCATGAGTACAAGCTTCCATCGTGCAAAACCAATCTACAGGCTGTTGTGTCCAAACCCCCACAGCCCCAACTCCAGTGGGGGGTGACATGTTGTTTTCATCAGTTGATCAAATGAGTGTCCCAGCTACATCGGTGTTTACATGTCTCAATCAATCCACATCTCTTATAACCATTTACCCCAATCGGAGCTTACATTCTACCACGCCCCCTAGGTTGTTCCGCAGGTTGTTCCCTAGGTTAGAAAGGAGCACAGGTGGATGAGAAGTAAAACAGGACAGGAAAGACAGCATCTTCAGCAGTGGTATTGGCAAAACTGGATCACCACTTGTAGAAGAATGAAATTAAACCCTACCTCTCACCTTGTTACAAAGGTCAACTCCAATGGACCAAAGACCTCAACGTAAACCCCAAACTCTGGATGGTGATAGAAGAGAACTTGGCAGCAGACTACAAAACATAAGTGTAGGAAAAGACTACCTAAATAGCGACAGCAGCTGCGCCAGAATAAGGGTATTTAAAACAGGTATTTCCAACCAGGAATCAGTAAATCACCTTAGGCAAAGAATATTTAAATGTTAGAAGACTCAGCTAAAATTACATAACTAATTTTAAATACTATATTTCAAATTTTTGTTTGAAATTTTTAAATTGTGTATTCAATTTATTTCTAACTACTACATTTTTTAAACTTCAAAAATATAGCTAACACTGTTTAAAAAGTTGAACATCTAATAAAGAGCAAACAAAAATTATCGTGTTCACAAGAAGTCAAGTACTAAGTATTGATCCCAAGGCAGTAGAACTGGGGAGTTGATCATGAAATAAAAGTGAAAGGCAATTTTCAATATCTAAGCTGCCAAAACCAAAGATTACTATTAAAGCACATACCACTCACTTGGGAAAGTTCTCCAGGGTGAAAAATAAATGTACAATTCATTCGATACCTAATTTTATTTATTTATTATTTTATTTATTTATTTTTGAGACAGGGTCTCCATGTAGTTCCAGCTGGCCTGGAACTGTCTGTTGCTTGTAGACCAGGCGGGCCGGGAACTAACAGAGATCCCCCGCCTCTTCCTCCAGAGTTGCTGGGATGAAGGTGTGTCCCACCACCCTTTTAAAACCTTACCTTGAAATAATTTTCAGGCATTATCATTAAAGACTTAAACCCAAACTTTCAAAAAAAAAAAAAAGTTATAGTAGATTCCAGGCCACATGAAATAAAGGAATAATGAGGTGTTGGATTTAACTGGTGTGTTTGAGCAGCCAGGCAGCTGATAGATAGCTTGAGAGGCAGAATTTCATCACAGCATCTTCAAGGCGAGCTTCCTTAAATTCCAAATGACGAGCTGAAGCAGAGCAAAATCCAGTGGGTTCTGGTTCCGGTTCCACTGAGCTTCCTGGCGCTCCCCTGGAGAGGCTGCAAGTTCACCAGCACTGGTTTCAGAGGGTCAGTGTTGTTTCTTATTTTCTCCTTTCCTGTTCAGCATCATGCGTGAAAAGCATCAAATCAACACCACATCAGGCAAGGCGCCTGAGTGAACTGGATGCACCAATTTACAAGAGCAGCGCAAATTAACATTCCAGGAAGCCTCGGGCATCAGCCTCAAAGAAAGTGCCAAGGATGCTAGCGCCACCTGCCTCTGCACCTTCTGGTCTAGGAACCGTGCCCATCTGAAAAGAAGACAAAATACCCTTTGCCCAATCTGAATTCAGTCAATACACAAAAGTTATAATGTTATTTATTTGACATGGTATTTGGAATTTTTCTATTTTATTATTCAAAATTCTTACAATTTGCGTTATTTCCCATACCGTGAGGCAAATACTCCCTCCCCTGGAGAGAAGACCCCGGCTGCCAACATTTCAGTACGCAGAGGTTTCTCCAGATTTTCTCCCCATTTCTGCACAGCTTTGGTGCTGACACCACGACCTCGACCATCTTTGCCGTCATCCCCCTGCCCATCCTAAATAGAGGATCTGAATGTGTTCACTAAACAACCACTCGAAGAGCTGAGATGTGCAGGTTCTTTGTCAAGAACATGAATACTTGAGCATTTTAAGGAATTCTGCTGAAAATAACTTACCAAGTTCTGAATATATTAGAAAATTAAAAATTTAAAAAAATGGCAACCTGAAAAGAGGTACATTGACTTGCTGACTTTTATTAGAGCTGTCCCTTCACAATGACAAAGTGCCTGCATGCTCAAAAAAAATGTGTCTTCAAGTTAGATATTTTATTTACCCAGTAGTATAATCATGCAAATGGTGCTTAGACAGTAGGAAAAATAAAGCAAAACTGATGTGTACCACTATAAGTGTAGGTCATGTAAGATGTCCATGCCTCCTCCTTCTTTAGTGTTAGTATGCACTTTCCCTTTTTTTACTAATAAAAAGTCAAATTGGTGACCAACAGATGTTCTCAGATCCATAGAATATTCACTTGCATGATAGTGTGTTCTGTTATGTATTCCCTTGTGTTAGTAATTACCAAGTGAAACAGATCATAAAAATAAATCAACAAAGGCCAAATTTCAAGTTTTATGTGGCAAAAGATTCTCTCATGCCCATGATCTGTGAGAAATATCTTTTAAAATATATAAAATTTTGATAGGAAATTTGATTTTAAAAAAAAAAACAGGAAATGAGTTTAATATCATAGGTTAAAACAGTAAACAAAATGTGGGTGGAGAGTTGATCAGCGGTTAGAGCATTGGCTGCTCTTTGAAAGGATCCAGGTTTGATTCCCAGCATGGTCATCTTTAACTCCAGTTTCAGGGCTATTTGACGCCCTCTTCTGACCTCGTGGGCATTGCATAACACAGGTGCACTTTCAGGCATATAGGCAATACACTTGTACATATAAAATAAAAATAATAAAAAATAAAATAAAAAAAGCAGAAAGTGGAAGGAGAAAAAAAGGATTTTTTCCTAAGTAGGGATTAAATGCTTTTGCATATTTGTAATTAAAACATGTTGTATATGTTGCTTAAAAAAAAACTTGTAGGGGATGACTTATCTTTGCATAATTTCAATGCATATTTGCTTGGTCATGCCAAATGAAAACTATTCATTTTGCTTTTACTGAGAGAATAAGAACTATCTCCTTTTCTCATGCACATTTTTCTATAGGATTCGTTTTTAAAAGCCTAGATAAACCATACATCAAAAACATGAGACGAAATATCAGTTAAAATTTACTTTTTAAATTTTATTTTTTTTATTTTTGTATGTGTAGGCATGTACTGTCTAGGCCTGAGTCTGTCTGGCACGGTGTGCAGTGCAGGAGGTCAGAGAGGGTGTTGGATTCCCCTGGAACTGGAGTTAAAGACGGTTCTCAGTGCCATGTGGGGCTGGGGATCAAACCTGGGTCTCTACAAGTAGCAGTCAGCGCTCTTAAACCGCTATGGCCATCGCTCCAGCCCACAACATTTACTTGTTTAAAATTTTTATTATTTTTAAACTGTATATGTGTGGGGTGCCCAATGCCATGTGTTTATGCATGAGAGTGTAGCTGCAGGAGTACGACATGATTGGAATGCTAACGAAACACAGGTCCTCTGGGTGCCATCTCGCCAGCCCCAGTTATTTTCTAAAACAATAAATACATTAGAGAAGTCCCTATGAATGTAAGTTGCCCAAGTACCAAACTCCCTCCCAAGCAGAAATGCTGGTTTATTCATGCCTTTGAAACCATGTGCATAATTTCCACTTGAAATTTTCCAAAAGATGTTTGTACCTTGAGATTTCCTACATTATAATTTTAATGAATTGGGAAGTCTTTATATTGAAACAATGCCTGCTCTTCATGTTTGCTTGATCACTCCAGATTTGTCTTCTAGGCCAATACAGAATGGATCAATTCCTCGTTTACATCCACTGTCATTTATGCTTGAATACAGTGGCCCTTGTGCATGGTACTCTTCCATAGTCTAATTCATCCCTAAATCCTTCAGTGCTCTCCCACAGTGGTCCCCCCCTCATCCCATAACACTGTGATTCTTTAAGAGGCACCTGTTTGCAGATAAAATAATCAACACTAAATGCAGAACCCTAGATATAGCATGACCATGGCGATTTGATTTGGCATCGCTCAGTCTAGGCAATATCTTTAACAGTCCCTTAGTCCACTAAAATTTCTTGTCTTTTGTATTTTTAAAAAATTCATTAATTGGAATGAAGATGGCTCAGCGTTAAGAAACACTGACTGCTCTTGCAGAGGACCCAGGTTCAATTCCAGCACCCACATGGTGGCTAAGAACCATGTTTAACCTTCAGTTCCAGGGAATCTGACATCCTCTCTGACCTCCACACATTGCACGACACAGGTGCACCAACCTACCATGCAGGACCAGTACACTCAACGCATAAAAATATTACTATTAGTATGCTTATTTTAATTGTATATGTTCCTGCATGGGTTTGTAGTCCAGACCCATGTCATCACTGCCGTGTGGAGGTTCAAAGAGGGTGTTGGATTCCCCTGGAATGGAGTTACAGATGGTTGTTAGCCACCCGTGGGTGCTGGAATCAAACCTGGATCCTCTGCAAAAAGGTACCCAGTGCTCTTAACCAATGAGCCATCTCTCCAGCCCATAGCTTTTACATTTAATACAACAACTTACATAAAGTTCATTGTTTCCCAGTGTATGTATTATTAAACTTAATTTATTTTTATTGAATACAAAGCAAAGCTGTCTTAAAGATGCCACGTTAGTGCTGCTTTTTGAAGCGGGGAAGCTTCTCTGCAACCTTTTATTGCTCTTTGGTGCTTTTGAGACAGGGTCATGCTGTAGTCACAGCTGGTGGCTTGGAACCCACTATGTAGATTCAGGCTGGCTTTTGATTTCACAGAGAATCCTTCTGCCCCTGTCTCTGAGTGCTGGGGTTTTTAAAGGCCATTCACCACTGTCCCAGACCCTCTGAAATCTGATTACAGTATGTGGATTAGTTCCTGTTTCAATTTCATTTGGAAAAGTGGTTTGTACAGTGAAAGAAGACTCTAAGACTTACTTAAAAGAGTCATTTATAACTATTCTGTATTTTTTTTTGGTTTCATGTTTTTTTTTTTTTAATCTTATTTTTTAATTTTTTTATTATTTATTTATTTCAGTATGTGTATGAATGTACTGTCTGCATGCAAGTTTGTGCACCATGTGTGCAATGCCGCGGAGTCAGAAGAGGGGTGCGGATTTCCCTGGAACTGGAGTTCTCCTGGAATTGGAGTTTCGGACGTTTTTGCGCCGCCATGTTGGCCGCTGGGGATCGAACCGGGTCCTCTGTAAGAGCGTGTCGGCGCTCTTAACAACCGAGGCCATCTCCTTCCACCCCTAATCTTTATTTTTAAGGGGACTCACGATATAAGAGCATGGTTTGTTTTCAGATCACATTAACATTGCCTAGTTTCCCATACAAGTAGTATTGCGGCGTGCAGGCATCCCACAGATGAGGGATACCAATTCATCTCCTTTGTTTGTTTCTGGGACTGTTGTTACTTCACTTAGCATGGTATCTCTGCTTCCGATCCATTTACCTGCAAAGCTCATCATGTCATCTTTCTTTACCTCTGCATTAGAAATCCATTGTGTTAGATGTACACATGTTTCTCTATCCAACCGTCAGTTGAGGGGCACTTGGGTTGGTTCCAGCCTCTTTGCTATTGTGAAGCAAGCTGCCCGTAAAGCATGGCTGGGTGCATGTAATCTCTGCCGTTGCAGTAAGAGACCTCTTTTGTGGGTATATACCCAGGGGTGTATGAACTGAGATCATGTTGTAGATTCAGTCTTTAGATTTGGGTTCTCCAAACTGCTTTTCCATAGTGTGTTGTTAAACAAGTTTCCATTCACCAGCAGTGGATGAGTGTTCACCCTTCCCCTACACCTCTCTAGCACTTGGTACATTTGTTTTCTTGAGCCTAGCCAGTCTTATCACTAGTGACGATTATACTTAAACTGGTCTTAATTTGCATTTCCCCCCCTTAATTCTAGTAGTGACATGAGCAACCACTTCTTTTTTTTATTTATTTCTCGTTGCGTATGAATGTACTGTCTGCAATGACAAGTTTTTTGTGCACTCTTGCGTCGATGCAAATGCCGCGGAGGTCAGAAAAGAGGTGTCAGATTCCCTTGGAACTGGAGTTCTCCTGGAATTGGAGTTTCAGACGGTTCTTGCCCGCCGCCATGTGGGTGCTGGGGAATCAAACCCGGAGGTCTTCTGCAAGAGCGGTCAGTGCTCTTTACTGCCTAGGCCATCTCTCCTAGCCCCCGACACTCGCTTCTTAAAATGTTTCCTCAGTGTATCAGTCTCCCTTTTCTGTTGCTGTGATAAAACAACCACGACCAAAGGAACTTATAAAAGGAAGAGTTTTATTTGAGTGCTTACGATTGCCGTGTTCCAGGGATTCAGAGTCCATTGTGGAGGAGGGTGGTGGCGGCTGGATCTGGAGCAGCAAGCTGAGGGTCACATCTCGCAAAAAGCACAGGAAGCAGAGAGACTGTGAGACCACGATGCTTGTTAAACTCACTAAGCCTGCCCCCTAATAAGCACTTCCTCTAGCTGGCCACACATTCTAGACTCTCCAAAACAGTGCCATCAACTGGATAAAAATGTGGGAAAAACTGTCTGAATCACTTAAACTATGGGGACACTCATTCAAACCCAACACACTCAGCCGCTCTAATTTCCTCACTTGTGAAGTCCCGTTTCAGTCTTTTCTTTCATCTTTTGAGAGGGTCATTGGTTTTTTCTTGTTTTTTGAGTTAGTTTGTTATATATTCTGGAAATCAAGGTTTTGTCAGACGTATCTGCAGGGAAGGTTTCCTCCCACTTTGTGGGTTTTCTCTCGCTTCCTCCTTGATTGTTTCTTTGATGTACAGAGAGCTTTTGAGTTTAATGAGGTTCCACCATTTGTCCATCGTCGACCTTAATCTTTGCACAGCTGCTGTCCGATTTTAGGAAGTCTTTTCCTAACTCCTTATGTCCTTAGTCTGCTGCCACTTTTTTCTTCTATCACCTTCCAGAGTTTTTGGGTTTCACATTGAGGTCTTTTGATCTGGATGTTGACTTTTGGTACAACTGATTCTTCATCTTGCAAAATACTTCTGCTATATATTTGACCATTCACTATACATTGCTCTGGGGCTATTCCTTAACAATATCTGGAGACATGTTAAATTTCTATGAAAGTCACATGTGGAGGTACACTCCTCTCAAATGTCAGCACTCAGGAGGAGGGCAGAGGGAGTCAGATCTCTGTGACCAGTGAGACCGCCTGGTTTACATAGCAAGTTCCTACATGCCTGGCCTATGCAGTGGTATACACCTATCTCAAAAACCAAGCATGTGTTTTTTTTCTATGGGAAGTGATACATAGCATATATACTATATATTAATATATATAATATATATATATATAAACCTGTTCCTGGTCTTTGCAGTCTATTTCACCCACTTATATGGTGCATAATTTAGGCTAATTTGTATTTAGAGAATCCATTTTCCTAGAAAATAGGATCTTCATTCTGTATTCTCATGAACATTTCTTCAGGGTTTCCTGTTCCTGTACTGGATATGTTAATTAAACTTAATTCAATGATTAGCAAAAGGGTTGTGGGTGGTGTGTGTGTGTGGTGTGGTGTGTGTGTGTTATGTGTGTGTATGTATATGTACATGTATGAATGACAGGATTTTTTTTCTCTCTCTACATTGGTTGTTAATCCAGGATTCCTAGATGAACAGAACTGATGGAATGAATATATATTCAAAGGGGATTTATTAGATTTGTTATCTAATCTACAGATCTAAAGCTGCATGAATCATACAAAAATTCAGTAGTGAATTTTGTAAGTGCCACATCAGAACAAGATTCTTTTCTTTTTTTTTTTGATGACAGGGTCTTCCTGTAGCTCCAGCTGGCCTGGAACTCACCTGTAGTCCAGACTAACCTTGAACTCACAGAGATCTGCCTGCTTCACCTCTAGAGTGTCTAGGGTTACAGGCCACCTAGCTGAACAGATTCTTTTTTAATTTAAAAAATATTTAATTGACATTGCTTTTTAAAAGAAGTAACGTGATTTTATTGACAGACTTTATACAGGTTATAGAATTTGGAATTGTTCTCATTTCTTTTCAATGGCTGTGACAAAACACTCTGACCATAAACCAATTGGGGAGGAAAGAGTTATTTAGACTTAAATGTCCTGAGTCAAGTTCATCAGAGGGCAGCCCAAGATAGGAACTCAGGCAGGAACCTGAGACGGAGCTCCGGAAGCACAGGCCATGGAGGAGGACAATGCGTACTGGCTTGCTCCCCTGACCCATGGCCTCAACTTTGCTTTCTTAAATAATACAGAACAACTGCTAAGGTGGGCACTGCTCACAGTGGTTGGGCCATCCCATGCCATCTCAACAGTCCAGAAAATAACCCACAACATGGTCACAGGCCTTAGTCACAATGGAGGGCAATTCCCCCGCTGAGGCTCCCTCACCCGGTGCTGTCAAGTTGACAACTAAAGTACAGTCGCACACTAGTAAGGCAACTCAAACCTTATATGAACAGTGAACAAATTTCACCATTATTGCTGAAGCTTGGTGAATATTTAACTTTGGCAGTAAATAATACTTTAAATTATATAATATTAAAAGAATAGATATATTATAGTCCTAAGATATAATTACAATTTTAGTTTGAGAATTATCAGTATCCAGTTTAGTATATTAGTATATTTAATCTTTTACATTTTTTTTTCTTTTGAGACTAAGGGCCTACCTATAGCCTACGGGAGGGACCAGGGCTGCTAAAAACACCTAAGTAGAGGAGGACCGTGCTGGGCCTTGGAACGTTCCACAGAGATCTGCCTGTATCCTGCACTCCCAAGTATACTGGTGTAATTAAGGATGTGCATCACCATATTGACTCTATTTTTTTTTTTTTTTAAAAAATTCTCCTACTATGATCTTTCTATCTCTGGATAGTTCAATATAAAAGGCATAAGTGAATGTAACGGGGGCTGTAGAAGAGTAATCAGAAAATAATGGAGGAGGCCGGGCGTGGTGGCGCACGGCCGTTTAATCCGAGCACTCGGGGTCAGAGGCAGGCGGTATCTTTTTGTGAGTTCAAGGCCAGCCTGGTCTATAAGCGAGTGCAGGACAACCTGGGGCGACAGGGAGCACCTCTGTCTGAAAAAGACCAAAAAAGCAAATAATGGAAAACCCGTTGAGCACTGGTAATGGGAGAGGTTCAAATTCAAGCCCCCCGCCGGACCACCCACCCCTGGACACCGGCCAAACACCACAAGGAGGAGAGAGGTCCCATGTCCAGAGAATCGTCCCTATACCAAGGTCGAATCTGGCAAACAACAGAAGCCTCCCCCTAGTCCCAGCATGAGGCAAAGCCTCCTGTCTCCCTTGCACAACCTAGAACCTTATGGGAGGGGGCCTTGGGGAGTGCTTAGCCACTCCAAGAGAAGACTGAAGCTGCGGGTAGGCATCAGGAAGTGCACTTTGCTCTGCCTCTGCATCACCCTCAGCTGTGCCAGAGACTTAAGTGGCCCCCAACAGGAGGGGACCCTCAGCTCCAGCTCAGGAGAGAGAGGGAACCACAGCTTGAGTTCACAGGAGAACAGGTTTTATTTGTAAGTATATTGCTTTTACTTTGCAGATGTTAAGTGTTTGAAATAGAAAGGCTTCTGCACGCTTCCTAAAGATGTATCTCAGTGCAGGACACTGGCCTCTCCTTTGAACACTCCCTTTATCTAGTACATCCAGACGGCGTTGCACATATTCTTTCTCTCTGAATGAGTTCTTCACAAACTACTTCAGCTATGAGAGTTCCTTCACTGACCAGCATGCCCCTCTTCAACATGTCCCCTCCTTGCTGGTGACCGTTTGTCAGGCTACCTTTGACCTGATCTGCTAATTGAGCTTTGGGCTGGAGTTCTTGAGCTTCTCCAGAGTTTGACAAGGTGATGTATTCAGTGCTCATTAGAGCCTGATTGCATAAATGAGGGAATGAATAAAGGACGTTCATTGCCAGACAGCAGTGAACTTCTGTTAGAGTGAATGCTAACAAGAGACTTTCCCAGATATATTGTGATGAAAAACCTACTCCAGTCCCACCATTTTTTTTTTTTTTCTGCAAGAATTCTCCTAGGAGCTGTCAATGTCGTTTTTTCCTGACACTTTGCTTACCTCTCTCCAAAGGCTTAGACTGATTAAAATGTTCTAACATGAAACAGTTTAGAAGAACAGAACGTGAAAACAAATGTCCTTAGGATCCCTTTGTGAGGACCACAACTCAGACAATCCTGGCTCTGTGCTCTGGCAACCCTACAGTCATCCACTCCTCACCTTCATTCAATACACAGGCTGCAATGAGGTCAGGCTTCTCTTTCTCACTCATGTCAGTATTTATTGCAGTAATACAATGGATTTGCAAATACAAGAAAGACCAGGCAGAAACTTCAGTAAACACTGTGAAACATCTGGGATAATTTTAGCTTAATAACTTACATAAGCCTGGATAAACATTAAATATGGACTCTTAAAGGTCAAATTACTTTGCATTAACAAAACTATGTGAGAATTTCAAGAGCCAGCTGTCAGTAGGTCAAAAATTTTCCACACTTTTTATTTTATTATTTTAACCTATTACTTACCATTCTTCACATCACCCAGACTGACTTCTTCAAGGCAAATTTGATCCAGTTCCTGGATTCTTTGGTTCGAAAGCATCACGATAAATTATCATTACGGGGCTGCGAGAGAAGGCATCTAGCGCTTCGAGAGCCGAATGCTCTTACATACTGGAATTCCCAGGTTACGATCCCCAGCACCCACATGGCTGCAGAGCAACCATCTGAACTCCATATTCCAGGAGAAATTCCAAGTTCCAGGGAATCCTGACAACTCTTTGGACCTCGCGGCATTGCCAGGACAGGGTGCACAGAACCTGCATGCAGACAGTAACAGATTGATACCATACAGAAATAAATACGAAATAGAATAAATAAAATATCATTACTATGAAATAATGGTCCAAGCGTCTTCCTGAGGTTCTCAGGGCCTCTGAGTTCAGTTCCACTCATGTCTTATACCCCACCAGTCATTTGTATGTACAAGCATCGTCCTGGGGAACCAGATGACCTCACAATTCATCTGGTGTTCTGGTCTATGATGCTCAATCTGGTCAACACACTGTCCTCAATTTTTCCAGGACAGTTGTGCCATAGCTCTTTTAAAAAAAAATTATATATTTTCTATAATGCTCTTATTGATGTTTTAGGGTATTTCATGACATCATTTCTTCATCTTCNTGGTGCAGGAAATGGGGAGAAAATCTGGAGAAACCTCTGCGTACTGAAATGTTGGCAGCCGGGGTCTTCTCTCCAGGGGAGGGAGTATTTGCCTCACGGTATGGGAAATAACGCAAATTGTAAGAATTGTTTAAATAAAATAGAAAATTTCCAAATACCACGCAAATAAATAACATTAGACTTGTGGTGTACGTGACTGAATTCAGTGGCAAAGGGTATTTTGTCTTCTTTTCAGATGGGCACGGTTCCTAGACCAGAAGGTGCAGAGGCAGGTGGCGCTAGCATCCTTGGCACTTTCTTTGAGGCTGATGCCCGAGGCTTCCTGGAATGTTAATTTGCGCTGCTCTTGTAAATTGGTGCATCCAGTTCACTCAGGCGCCTTGCCTGATGTGGTGTTGATTTGATGCTTTTCACGCATGATGCGAACAAGGAAAGGAGAAAATAAGAAACAACACTGACCCTCTGAAACCAGTGCTGGTGAACTTGCAGCCTCTCCAGGGGAGCGCCAGGAAGCTCAGTGGAACCGGAACCAGAACCCACTGGATTTTGCTCTGCTTCAGCTCGTCATTTGGAATTTAAGGAAGCTCGCCTTGAAGATGCTGTGATGAAATTCTGCCTCTCAAGCTATCTATCAGCTGCCTGGCTGCTCAAACACACCAGTTAAATCCAACACCTCATTATTCCTTTATTTCATGTGGCCTGGAATCTACTATAACTTTGTTTTTTTTTTGAAAGTTTGGGTTTAAGTCTTTAATGATAATGCCTGAAAATTATTTCAAGGTAAGGTTTTAAAAGGGTGGGTGGAGCCACACCTTCATCCCAGCAACTCTGGAGGAAGAGGCCAGGGGGATCTCTGTAAGTTCCCGGCCCGCCTGGTCTACAAAGCAAGTTCCAGGCCAGCTGGACTACAGGGAGACCCTGTCTCAAAAATAATAAATAAATAAATAAATAAATTAGGTATCGAATGAATTGTACATTTATTTTTCAACCCTGGAGAACTTTCCCAAGTGAGTGGTATGTGCTTAATAGTAATTCTTTGGTGGCAGCTTAGATATTGAAAATTGCCTTTCACTTTTATTCATGATCACTCCCCAGTTCTACTGCCTTGGGATCAAGTACTTGACTTGTTGACCAAATAATTTTTGTGGCTCTTTATTAGATGTTCAACTTTTTAAACAGTGTAGCTATATTTTTGAAGTTTAAAAAATGCTTAGTTAGAAATAAATTGAATACACAATTTAAAAATTCAAACAAAAATTTGAAATATAGTATTTAAAATTAGTTTAATTTAGCTGAGTCTTCTAACATTTAAATATTCTTTGCCTAAGGTGATTTACTGATTCCTGGTTGGAAATACCTGTTTTAAATACCCTTATCCTGGCGCAGCTGCTGTCGGATTTAGGTAGTCTTTTCCTACACATATCTTGTAGTCTGCTCCAAGTTTCTCTTCTATCACATCCAGAGTTTGGGGTTTCACGTTGAGGTCTTTGGTCCATATGGAGTTGACCTTTGTACAAGGTGAGAGGTAGGGTTTAATTTCATTCTTCTACAAGTGGGGATCCAGTTTTCCAAACCACTTGTAAAGATGCTGTCTTTCCTGCCTGTTTTACTTCTCATCCACCTGTGCTCCTTTCTAACCTAGGGAACAACCTGCGGAACACCTAGGGGGCGTGGTAGAATGAAAAGGCTCCGATTGGGGTGAATGGTGATAACACAGCGATGTAGTCTGGACACTCATTGATCAACTGATTGGAAAAACAACATGTCACCCCCACTGGATGGGGCTGTGGGGGTTTGGACACAACAGCCTGTAGATTGGTTTTGCACGAAGGATAGCTTGTACTCATGGATTATCACTTATAGCTAAAAAAGGAATCCCCAAGAGTTTCTTCACAGGCTTGGAAAAAAAAATCCTCAATTTCATTTGGAAAAACAAAAGACCCCGAATAGCCAAAGCAACCCTGAGTGAAAAGAGCAATACAGGGGGGATCGCTATACCAGACATCAAACTATACTACAGGGCTATAGTCATAAAGACAGCCTGGTACTGGCACAAAAACAGACCAGTTGACCAATGGAATAAAACTGAAGATCCAAACCTGAGCTCATACAATTTCAGCCACCTCATATTTGACAAGGGGGCCAAGAAGACACAATGGAAGAAAGACAGCATCTTCAGCAAGTGGTATTGGCAAAACTGGATCACCACTTGTAGAAGAATGAAATTAAACCCCTACCTCTCACCTTGTACAAAGGTCAACTCCAGATGGACCAAAGACCTCAACGTGAAACCCCAAACTCTGGAGGTGATAGAAGAGAAGCTTGGCAGCAGACTACAAGACATAGATGTAGGAAAAGACTACCTAAATCAGACAGCAGCTGCGCCAGAATAAGGGTATTTAAAACAGGTATTTCCAACCAGGAATCAGTAAATCACCTTAGGCAAAGAATATTTAAATGTTAGAAGACTCAGCTAAAATTATAACTAATTTTAAATACTATATTTCAAATTTTTGTTTGAATTTTTAAATTGTGTATTCAATTTATTTCTAACTAAGCATTTTTTAAACTTCAAAAATATAGCTAACACTGTTTAAAAAGTTGAACATCTAATAAAGAGCAACAAAAATTATCTGGTCACAAGAGTCAAGTACTTGATCCCAAGGCAGTAGAACTGGGGAGTTGATCATGAAATAAAAGTGAAAGGCAATTTTCAATATCTAAGCTGCCACCAAAGAATTACTATTAAGCACATACCACTCACTTGGGAAAGTTCTCCAGGGTTGAAAAATAAATGTACAATTCATTCGATACCTATTTATTTATTTATTTATTTATTTATTTATTTTTGAGACAGGGTCTCCCTGTAGTTCCAGCTGGCCTGGAACTTGCTTTGTAGACCAGGCGGGCCGGGAACTTACAGAGATCCCCCTGCCTCTTCCTCCAGAGTGCTGGGATGAAAGGTGTGCTCCACCACCCTTTTAAAACCTTACCTTGAAATAATTTTCAGGCATTATCATTAAAGACTTAAACCCAAACTTTCAAAAAAAAAAAAAAGTTATAGTAGATTCCAGGCCACATGAAATAAAGGAATAATGAGGTGTTGGATTTAACTGGTGTGTTTGAGCAGCCAGGCAGCTGATAGATAGCTTGAGAGGCAGAATTTCATCACAGCATCTTCAAGGCGAGCTTCCTTAAATTCCAAATGACGAGCTGAAGCAGAGCAAAATCCAGTGGGTTCTGGTTCCGGTTCCACTGAGCTTCCTGGCGCTCCCCTGGAGAGGCTGCAAGTTCACCAGCACTGGTTTCAGAGGGTCAGTGTTGTTTCTTATTTTCTCCTTTCCTGTTCGCATCATGCGTGAAAAGCATCAAATCAACACCACATCAGGCAAGGCGCCTGAGTGAACTGGATGCACCAATTTACAAGAGCAGCGCAAATTAACATTCCAGGAAGCCTCGGGCATCAGCCTCAAAGAAAGTGCCAAGGATGCTAGCGCCACCTGCCTCTGCACCTTCTGGTCTAGGAACCGTGCCCATCTGAAAAGAAGACAAAATACCCTTTGCCACTGAATTCAGTAAGTACACAAAGTATAATGTTATTTATTTGAATGGTATTTGGAAATTTTCTATTTTATTTCAAAATTCTTACAATTTGCGTTATTTCCCATACCGTGAGGCAAATACTCCCTCCCCTGGAGAGAAGACCCCGGCTGCCAACATTTCAGTACGCAGAGGTTTCTCCAGATTTTCTCCCCATTTCTGCACAGCTTTGGTGCTGACACCACGACCTCGACCATCTTTGCCGTCATCCCCCTGCCCATCCTAAATAGAGGATCTGAATGTGTTCACTAAACAACCACTCGAAGAGCTGAGATGTGCAGGTTCTTTGTCAAGAACATGAATACTTGAGCATTTTAAGGAATTCTGCTGAAAATAACTTACCAAGTTCTGAATATATTAGAAAATTAAAATTTAAAAATGCAACCTGAAAAAGAAGGTACATTGACTTGCTGACTTTATTAGAGCTGTCCCTTCACATGACAAAGTGCCTGCATGCTCAAAAAAAATGTGTCTTCAAGTTAGATATTTTATTTACCCAGTAGTATAATCATGCAAATGGTGCTTAGACAGTAGGAAAAATAAAGCAAAACTGATGTGTACCACTATAAGTGTAGGTCATGTAAGATGTCCATGCCTCCTCCTTCTTTAGTGTTAGTATGCACTTTCCCTTTTTTTACTAATAAAAAGTCAAATTGGTGACCAACAGATGTTCTCAGATCCATAGAATATTCACTTGCATGATAGTGTGTTCTGTTATGTATTCCCTTGTGTTAGTAATTACCAAGTGAAACAGATCATAAAAATAAATTCACAAAGGCCAAATTTCAAGTTTTATGTGGCAAAAGATTCTCTCATGCCCATGATCTGTGAGAAATATCTTTTAAAATAGTATAAAATTTTGATAGGAAATTTGATTTTAAAAAAAAAAACAGGAAATGAGTTTAATATCATAGGTTAAAACAGTACAAAATGTGGGCTGGAGAGTTGACTCAGCAGTTAAGAGCATTGGCTGCTCTTGGAAAGGATCCAGGTTTGATTCCCAGCAATGGTCATCTTTAACTCCAGTTTCAGGGCTATTTGACGCCCTCTTCTGACCTCTGTGGGCATTGCATAACACAGGTGCACTTTCAGGCATATAGGCAATACACTTGTACATATAAAATAAAAATAATAAAAAAATAAAATAAAAAAGCAGAAAGTGGAAGGAGAAAAAAAGGATTTTTCCTAAGTAGGGATTAAATGCTTTTGCATATTTGTAATTAAAACATGTTGTATATGTTGCTTAAAAAAAAACTTGTAGGGGATGACTTATCTTTGCATAATTTCAATGCATATTTGCTTGGTCATGCCAAATGAAAACTATTCATTTTGCTTTTACTGAGAGAATAAGAACTATCTCCTTTTCTCATGCACATTTTTCTATAGGATTCGTTTTTAAAAGCCTAGATAACCATACATCAAAACATGAGAATAGAAATATCAGTTAAATATTTACTTTTTAAAATTTTATTTATTTTGTATGTGTATGAATGTACTGTCTGCCTGTAGGTCTGTGCACCTGTGTAGTGCAGTGCCATGGAGGTCAGAAGAGGGTGTTGGATTCCCCTGGAACTGGAGTTAAAGACGGTTCTCAGCTGCCATGTGGGTGCTGGGGATCAAACCTGGGTCCTCTACAAGAGCAGTCAGCGCTCTTAACCGCTAGGCCATCTCTCCAGCCCCAACATTTACTTTTTAAAATTTTATTATTTTTAAACTGTATATGTGTGTGCCAATGCATGTGTTTATGCATGAGAGTGTAGCTGCTAGGAGCTACCTGATGTGGATGCTAGACTAGAACACAGGTCCTCTGGGAGCCATCTCGCCAGCCCCAGTTAATTTTCTAAAACAATAAATACATTAGAGAAGTCCCTATGAATGTAAGTTGCCCAAGTACCAAACTCCCTCCCAAGCAGAAATGCTGGTTTATTCATGCCTTTGAAACCATGTGCATAATTTCCACTTGAAATTTTCCAAAAGATGTTTGTACCTTGAGATTTCCTACATTATAATTTTAATGAATTGGGAAGTCTTTATATTGAAACAATGCCTGCTCTTCATGTTTGCTTGATCACTCCAGATTTGTCTTCTAGGCCAATACAGAATGGATCAATTCCTCGTTTACATCCACTGTCATTTATGCTTGAATACAGTGGCCCTTGTGCATGGTACTCTTCCATAGTCTAATTCATCCCTAAATCCTTCAGTGCTCTCCCACAGTGGTCCCCCCCTCATCCCATAACACTGTGATTCTTTAAGAGGCACCTGTTTGCAGATAAAATAATCAACACTAAATGCAGAACCCTAGATATAGCATGACCATGGCGATTTGATTTGGCATCGCTCAGTCTAGGCAATATCTTTAACAGTCCCTTAGTCCACTAAAATTTCTTGTCTTTTGTATTTTTAAAAAAATATCTTAATTGGAGATGGAGAGATGGCTCAGCGGTTAAGAACACTGACTGCTCTTGCAGAGGACCCAGGTTCAATTCCCAGCACCCACATGGTGGCTAAGAACCATGTTTAACTTCAGTTCCAGGGGAATCTGACATCCTCTTCTGACCTCCACAGCATTGCACAACACAGGTGCACCAACCTACATGCAGACAGTACACTCATACGCATAAAAATATTTTAATTATTATGCTTATTTTATGTGTATATTTCCTGCATGTTTGTAAGTACACCCATGTCATGCACTGCCTGTGGAGGTCAGAAGAGGGTGTTGGATTCCCCTGGAACTGGAGTTACAGATGGTTGTTAGCCACCATGTGGGTGCTGGAAATCAAACCTGGATCCTCTGCAAAAGTACCCAGTGCTCTAAACCAATGAGCCATCTCTCCAGCCCAAGCTTTTACATTTTAACACAAACTTACATAAAGTTCATTGTTTCCCAGTGTATGTTTTTTATTAAAATTATTTATTTTATTTAAATACAAAGCAAAGCTGTCTTAAAGATGCCACTGTTAGTTTCTGCTTTTGAGCTGGGGAAGCTTCTCTGCAACCTTTTTTATTGCCTTTGGTGCTTTTGAGACAGGGTCATGCTGTAGTCACAGCTGGTGGCTTGGAACCCACTATGTAGATCAGGCTGGCTTTGATTTCACAGAGATCCTTCTGCCTCTGTCTCTGAGTGCTGGGGTTAAAGGCATGCACCACTGTGCCCAGACCCTCTGAAATCTTGATTACAGTATGTGTGATAGTTCCTGTTTCAATTTCATTTGGAAAAGTGGTTTGTACAGTGAAAGAAGACTCTAAGACTTACTTAAAAGAGTCTATTTATAACTGATTCTTCTTTTTTTCTTGGTTTCATTGTTTTTTTTTAATCTTTATTTTTTTAAAATTTTTTTATTAATTTTATTTATTTCCGTATGTGTATGAATGTACTGTCTGCATGCAAGTTTGTGCACCCGTGTCGTGCAATGCCGCAGAGGTCAGAAGAGGGCGTCGGATTTCCCTGGAACTGGAGTTCTCCTGGAATTGGAGTTTCGGACGGTTCTTGGCCGCCATGTGGGCGCTGGGGATCGAACCCGGGTCCTCTGTAAGAGCGGTCGGCGCTCTTAACCGCTAGGCCATCTCTCCATCCCCTAATCTTTATTTTTAAGGGATTCACGATATAAGAGCATAGTTGTTTTCAGATCACATTAACATTGCTCAGTTTCCCATACAATTAGGTAATTGGTGCTAGCATCCACAGATGAGGGATACCATTCATCCTTTGTTTTTCTGGGACTGTGTTACTTCACTTAGCATGGTATCTTCTAGCTCCATCCATTTACCTGCAAAGCTCATCATGTCATCTTTCTTTACCTCTGCATAGAACTCCATTGTGTAGATGTACCACATTTTCTCTATCCAACCGTCAGTTGAGGGGCACTTGGGTTGGTTCCAGCTCTTTGCTATTGTGAAGAAAGCTGCAATAAGCATGGCTGTGCATGTATCTCTGCAGTAAGATGACTCTTGTGGGTATATACCCAGGAGTGTTATGACTGAGTCAGTTGGTAAGTTCATTCCCAGTCTTCCACGGGTTCTCCAGACTGCTTTCCATAGTGGTTGTACAAGTTTCCATTCCCACCAGCAGTGGATGAGTGTTCCCCTTTCCCTACAACCTCTCTAGCACTTGGTATCATTTGTTTTCTTGAGCCTAGCCAGTCTTATCAGAGTGAGATATCTTAAAGTGCCTTTAATTTGCATTTCCTTAATTATTAGTGACATTGAACACTTCTTTTTTTATTTATTTCTGTATATGTATGAATGTACTGTCTGCATGCAAGTTTGTGCACCTGTGTCATGCAATGCCGCGGAGGTCAGAAGAGGGTGTCAGATTCCCTTGGAACTGGAGTTCTCCTGGAATTGGAGTTTCAGACGGTTCTCGGCCGCCATGTGGGTGCTGGGGAACAAACCCGGGTCTTCTGCAAGAGCGGTCAGTGCTCTTAACTGCTAGGCCATCTCTCCAGCCCCCGAACACTTCTTAAAATGTTTCTCAGTGTATTAGTCACTTTTCTGTTGCTGTGATAAAACACCACGACCAAAGGAACTTATAAAAGGAAGAGTTTATTTGAGTTTACGATTGCCGGTTCCAGGGAATTAGAGTCCATTGTGGAGGGAGGTGTGGCGGCTGGATCTGGAGCAGCAAGCTGAGGGTCACATCTCGCAAAAAGCACAGGAAGCAGAGAGACTGGAGACCACGAGGCTTGTTAAACTCACTAAGCCTGCCCCCAATAAGTACTTCCTCTAGCACCACCACACCTTCTAAGAACTCCCAAAACAGTGCCACCAACTGGAGACAAATGTCTGAATACTTACAGCCTATGGGGGACACTCATTCAAACCACCACACTCAGCCATCTCTAATTCCTCACTTGTGAAGTCTCCGTTCAGCTCTTTGCTCTATCTTTTGAGAGGGTCATTTGTTTTCTTTGTTTTTTGAGTAGTTTATATATTCTGGAAATCAAGGTTTTGTCAGACGTATCTGCAGGGAAGGTTTCCTCCCACTTTGTGGGTTTTCTCTTCGCTTCCTTGATTGTTTCTTTTGATGTACAGAAGCTTTTGAGTTTAATGAGGTCCCATTTGTCCATCGTCGACCTTAATTCTTGCACAGCTGCTGTCGGATTTAGGAAGTCTTTTCCTACTCTTATGTCCTGTAGTCTGCTGCCAACTTTTTCTTCTATCACCTTCAGAGTTTTGGGTTTCACATTGAGGTCTTTGATCTGGAGTTGACTTTTGTACAACTGATTCTTCATCTTGCAAAATACTTCTGCTATATATTTGACCATTCACTATACATTGCTCTGGGGATATTCCTTAACAATATCTGGAGACATGTTAAAATTTCTATGAAAGTCACATGTGGAGGTACACTCCTCTCAAATGTCAGCACTCAGGAGGCAGAGGGCAGAGGGAGGCAGATCTCTGTGACAGTGAGACCAGCCTGGTTTACATAGCAAGTTCTGTACTACATGGAGCTACAGGACATCCTATCTCAAAAAACCAAAGCATGTTTTTTTTTCTATGGAAGTGATACATAGCATATATATATATAAAACTTTCCTGACTTTGCAGTCTATTTCACCCACTTATATGGTGCATAATTTAGGCTAATTTGTATTTAGAGAATCCATTTTCCTAGAAAATAGGATCTTCATTCTGTATTCTCATGAACATTTCTTCAGGGTTTCCTGTTCCTGTACTGGATATGTTAATTAAACTTAATTCAATGATTAGCAAAAGAGGTGTGTGTGTGTGTGTGTGTGTGTGTGTGTGTGTGTGTGTATGTGTGTGTATGTATGTACATGTATGAATGACAGGATTTTTTTCTCTCTCTACATTGTGTTATCCAGGATTCTCTAGATGAACAGAACTGATGGAATGAATATATATTCAAAGGGGATTTATTAGATTTGTTATCTAATCTACAGATCTAAAGCTGCATGAATCATACAAAAATTCAGTAGTGAATTTTGTAAGTGCCAACAGAACAGATTCTTTTCTTTTTTTTTTTGAGACAGGGTCTTCCTGTAGCTCCAGCTGGCCTGGAACTCACTCTGTAGTCCAGACTAACCTTGAACTCACAGAGATCTGCCTGCCTTCACCTCTAGAGTGCTAGGGTTAAAGGCCTACCTAGCTGAACAGATTCTTTTTTAATTTAAAAATATTTAATTGACATTGCTTTTTAAAAGAAGTAACGTGATTTTATTGACAGACTTTATACAGGTTATAGAATTTGGAATTGTTCTCATTTCTTTTCAATGGCTGTGACAAAACACTCTGACCAAAACCAACTTGGGGAGGAAAGAGTTTATTTGACTTATATCACCTGAGTCAAAGTTCATCACTGAGGGAGCCCAAGATAGGAACTCAGGGCAGGAATCTGTAGACAGGAGCTGAAGCACAGGCCATGGAGGAACAATGCTTACTGGCTTGCTCCCCTGACCCATGCTCAACTTGCTTTCTTAAATAATACAGAACAAACTGCCTAAGGGTGGCACTGCTCACAGTGGGCTGGGCCATCCCATGCCACTCAACAGTCAAGAAAATAACCCACACACATGGTCACAGGCCAGTCCATGGAGGCACTTCCCCAGCTGAGGCTCCCTCAGCCCGGTTGTGTCAAGTTGACACTAAAGCCATCCAGCACAGTAGTAAGTGGCAAACTCACCTTATATGAACAGTGACAAATTTCACATTATTGCTGAAGCTTGGTGAATATTTACTTTGTCAGTAAATAATATTTAAAAATTATAATAGACATAGAAATATGAATTTATAGTCTAAGATATAATTACATATTTTTAGTTTGAGAATTATATCAGGTATCAGTTTAGTTATTAGTATATTCTAATTTTTTTCATTTTTTTTTTCTTTTTGAGACAAGGCCTCCCTATAGCCCTAAGGGAGTGACCAGGGCTGCCTAAAACACACTAAGTAGACCAGGCTGGCCTTGAACTTCACAGAGATCTGCCTGTATCTGCCTCCCAAGTACTGGTATTAAGGATGTGCATCACCATACTTGACTCTATTTTTTTTTTTTTTTAAAAACTTCTCTGACTATGACTTTTATCTCTGGAAGTTCAATTAAGGCATAAGTGAAGGTACACGGGGGCTATAAAAGAGTAACAGAAAATAATGGAGGAGGCCGGGCGTGGTGGCGCACGCCTTTAATCCTAGCACTCGGGAGTCAGAGGCAGGCGGATCTTTGTGAGTTCAAGGCCAGCCTGGTCTACAGAGCGAGTGCCAGGACAACCTGGGCTACAGGGAGACCCTGTCTTGAAAAGACCAAAAAAGAAAATAATGGAAAACCTCTTGATGCCTGGTAATGGGAGAGGTCAAACATCAAGGCCTGGACACCCAGGACCACGGAGCCACAAAGGAGGAGAGAGGTCCATTCCAGAGAATCCGTCCTACCAAGGTCAGAATCTGCAAACAACAGCAGCCTCCCCCTATCCCAGCATGAGGCAAAGCCTCTGTCTCCCTTGCACAACCTAGAACCTTATGGGAGGGGGCTGTGGGGAGTGTAGCCACTCAGAGAAGACTGAAGCTGCTGGTAGGCATCAGGAAGTGCACGTGCTCTGCTCTGCTCCACCCTCAGCTGTGCCAGAGAAAAGTGGCACAGGAAGGGACCTCAGCTCCAGCTCAGGAGAGAGAGGGAACCACAGCTTGAGTTCACAGGAGAACAGGTTTTATTTGTAAGTATATTGCTTTTACTTTGCAGATGTTAAGTGTTTGAAATAGAAAGGCTTCTGCACGCTTCCTAAAGATGTATCTCAGTGCAGGACACTGGCCTCTCCTTTGAACACTCCCTTTATCTAGTACATCCAGACGGCGTTGCACATATTCTTTCTCTCTGAATGAGTTCTTCACAAACTACTTCAGCTATGAGAGTTCCTTCACTGACCAGCATGCCCCTCTTCAACATGTCCCCTCCTTGCTGGTGACCGTTTGTCAGGCTACCTTTGACCTGATCTGCTAATTGAGCTTTGGGCTGGAGTTCTTGAGCTTCTCCAGAGTTTGACAAGGTGATGTATTCAGTGCTCATTAGAGCCTGATTGCATAAATGAGGGAATGAATAAAGGACGTTCATTGCCAGACAGCAGTGAACTTCTGTTAGAGTGAATGCTAACAAGAGACTTTCCCAGATATATTGTGATGAAAAACCTACTCCAGTCCCACCATTTTTTTTTTTCTGCAAGAATTCTCCTAGGCAGCTGTCAAATTCGTTTTCCTGACACTATTCTTACCTCTCCAAAGGCTAGACTGATTAAAATGTTCAACATGAAAACAGTTTAGAAGAAAAGAAGTGAAAACAAATGTCCTTAGGATCCCTTTGTGAGGACCACAACTCAGACAATCCTGGCTCTGTGCTCTGGCAACCCTACAGTCATCCACTCCTCACCTTCATTCAATACACAGGCTGCAATGAGGTCAGGCTTCTCTTTCTCACTCATGTCAGTATTTATTGCAGTAATACAATGGATTTGCAAATACAAGAAAGACCAGGCAGAAACTTCAGTAAACACTGTGAAACATCTGGGATAATTTTAGCTTAATAACTTACATAAGCCTGGATAAACATTAAATATGGACTCTTAAAGGTCAAATTACTTTGCATTAACAAAACTATGTGAGAATTTCAAGAGCCAGCTGTCAGTAGGTCAAAAATTTTCCACACTTTTTATTTTATTATTTTAACCTATCCTTACCTTCTTCACATCACCAGACTGACTTCTTCAAGCACAATTATGATCAAGTTCCTGGATTCTTTGGTTCAGAAGCATCCTATAAATTATCATTACTGGGGCTGGAGAGAAGGCCTAGCGCTTGAGAGCGCCGACTGCTCTTACAGAGGACCCAGGTTCGATCCCCAGCACCCACATGGCTGCAGAGAACCATCTGAAACTCCAATTCCAGGAGAATTCCAGTTCCAGGGGAATCCGACAACCTCTTCTGACCTCCGCGGCATTGCAGGACACGGGTGCACAGACCTGCATGCAGACAGTACATTGATACACATACAGAAATAAATATAAAATAAAATAAATAAAATATCATTACTATGAAATAATGTCCAAGCGTCTTCCTGAGGTTCTCAGGGCCTCTGAGTTCAGTTCCACTCATGTCTTATACCCCACCAGTCATTTGTATGTACAAGCATCGTCCTGGGGAACTCAGTGACCTCCAAGTTCATCTGTGTTTCTTGTCTATATCTCATCTGTCACACACATGTCCTCAATTTTCCAGACAGGTTGTGCCAATAGCTCTTTTTAAAAAAAATTATATATTTTTATAATGCTCTTATTGATGTTTTGAGTATTTCAGACATCATTTCTCAGTTCAGATTAGACATATTCCCCTTTTCCTTCCCCCCACCCCACCCCAGATCATGCATTCGGCCATAAATGTCCTGCATCTTTCACTCCTTTTTTTATATTTAGGAATTCACATTTTCCTCCTTTAATTTTATATTACTCTAAAATATTAATACATACTTTCCACTCATATACAGCAATCACAGAGTCTGAAAGTAAGTTGTGGATCTATTCTAGAGCCCTTTAAGAGATTTACATTGTAACAACATAGTTGGTTTCAGATAAACAGAAATATAAAAATTATGTTGGTCAGCTTGCCTTTCATCTGGGGATTTGGTGTTAGCATCCACAAATGAAGGAGACCATTCACTACTTGTTTTTCTGGGACTTTCTGGGACTGTGTTACTTGACGTAACATAATGTCTTCGAGTTCCATCCATTTACCTGCAAAGTTCATGATGTCATCTTTCTTTACCGCTGAGTAGTACTCCATTGTGTAGGTGTACCACATTTTTGTCATCCACTCATCAATTGAGGGGCATTTGGGTTGGTTCCAACTCTTCGCTATTGTGAAGGGACCTGCAATAAACATAGATGTGCATGTATCTTTGCAGTAGGATGAGTCTTGTGGGTATATACCCAGGAGTGGTTATGGCTGAGTCAAGTGGTAGGCTCATTTTGAATCTTTTAAGGGTGCTCTACACTGCTTTCCATAATGGTTGTACAAGTTTACATTGCCACTAGCAGTGGTTGAATGCTCCCCTTTCCCCACAACCTCTCCAGCATTTGGTGTCTTTTGTGTTCATGATCTTAGCCAGTTGTATCAGAGTGAGATGATATCTGAGAGTGGTTTTAATTTTCATTTCCTTAATTGTTAATGATGTGGAACACTTTTCAAGATGTTTCTCAGCCATCTTTACTTCCTTACTGGTGAAGTCTCTGTTCAGCTCTTTACTCCATCTTTTGAGTAGGTCATTTGTTTTCTTCTTTATTTTTTGAATGGTCTATATATTCTTGACATCAATGTTCTATCAGATGAATCACTGGTGAAGATTTCTTACCATTCTGTGGGTTTTCTCTTCACTTACTTGATTGTTTCTTTAGCTGCACAGAAGCTTTTGTGTTTGATGAGGTCCCACTTGTCAACTCTTGACCTTATTTGCTGTGTAGCTGCTGTCTGATTAAGAAAGTCTTTTCTTACACCTATGTCTTGTAAGCTGTTGAAAATGGCATCAAAAGATGGAAAGATCTCCCATGCTCATAGATTGGAAAAATTAATATAGTAAAAATATCCATTTTACCCAAATTGATATACAGATTCAATGCAATCCCAATCAAAATCCCCATGAGCTTCTTCACAGAGAATTCACCTGCCTCTGCCTCCCAAGTGCTGGTGTTAAAGGCATGTGCCACCATGCACATTCTTAAGGGAGCAGACAATAGTACGCATTTGTTCTCTAAGAGAAAACCATATCTCTATCCAGATATAGAGGTACAACTCACAACCCATTCTTTGTCATTTCTTTTATGCTTTTATTGATATATTGTGTATTTCAGACGTCATTTCTCAGTTCAGTTTAGACATTCCCCTTTTCCTTCCTCCAACCCCAGCCCAGATCATGCACTCTGCCATAACTATCCTGCATCTTTCTCTCAGTATTTTTTTTTATGTTTAGGAATTCACATTTTCCTCCTTTAATTTTATATTACTCTAAAATATGTATATATACCTTCCACTCAGTAATTACAATTTCCAATACAGTAATTACAGAGTCTGAGAGTAAGTGGTGGATCGATTCTAGAGCCTCTTAAGAGATTTACATTATAACAACATATTTACTTTCAGATAAAGAGAAATATAACAATAATCTTATTCGACTTCCCTTTCATCTGAGGATTTAGTGTTAGCATCCACAAATGAGGGAGACCATTTACCACTTGTTTTTCTGGGACTGTTACTTAACTTAGCATAATGGCTTCAAGTTCCATCCATTTACCTGCAAAGTTCATGATGTCATCTTTCTTTACCGCTGCATAGAACTCCATTGTGTAGATGTACCACATTTTTTATCCAGTCATTAGTTGAGAGGCATTTGGGTTGGTTCCAGCTCTTTGCTATTGTGAAGAGAGCTGCAATAAACATAGCTGTGTATGTATCTTTGTGGTAGGCTGCATCTTGTGGGTATATACCCAGGAGTGGTATGGCTGGGTCAGGTGGTAAGCTCATTTTGAATCTTTTAAGGGTTCTCCACACTGCTTTTCACAGTGGTTGTACCAGTTTATATTCCCACCAGGAGTCGATGAGTTTTCCCCTTTCCCCACAACCTCTCCAGCATTTGATATCTTTTGTTCTCTTGATTTTGGCTAGTCTTAATGGAATGAGATGATACCTTAGTGTGGGTTTAATTTGCATTTCCTTAATTATTAATGATGTTGAACACTTTTCAAGATGTTTCTCAGCCATCTTTACTTCCTTACTTTGTGAAGTCTCTGTTCAGCTCTTTACTCCATCATTTGTTTTTTTACTTCTTTGTTTTTTGAGTAGTCTATCTATTCTTGACATTAATGCTCTGTCAGATGAATCACTAGTGAAGATTTCCTCCCACTCTGTGGGTTTTTGCTTCACTTCCTTGACTGTTTCTTTCACTGTACAGAAGCTTTTAAGTTTGATGAGGTCCCATTTGTTAACTGTTGACCTTATTTCCTGTGCAGCTGCTGTCTGATTTAGAAAGTCTTTTCCTACACCTATATCTTGTAGGTTATTACCAACTTTTTCTTCTATCACCTTCAGGGTTTCAGGTTTCAGATTGAGAACTTTGATCTGCTTGGAGTTGATTTCTGTACAGGGTGAGAGGTAGGGGTTTAATTTTGTTCTTCTACAAATGGTGGTCCAGTTTTGCCCACACCATTTGCTGAAGATGCTATCCTTCCTCCATTGAGCATTTTTGCCCCTTTGTCAGTGCTCAGTAAATATTTGTTGATAAAAGAACAAATGATTATATTCCCTAATGAATTCATCAGTTCATTAAGATATAAAGAATTTATAATATCACAAGATATCTTCTTCTAAATACCAATTCCTTCCACCTGTTGCTTAACCTGAATGAAACAAACCACTCTGTTAGAGAGTAATGCCACCTTCTGAGATTGGGTCTTACTAGTGCTGTTCCTTTAATGTGGACATTTTCAAATGTCTAGTCAGAAATATTGCACATATTTTCATAATTAAATTAATGTGGAACTATTTCAAATCATGTGAACAGTTCCCAAGCATAAACTTTGTTAATACATTCTCTCCAGGAACTTCCATATCATGACAAGATTAGAAGTTGAGTCTAGAATGAACTGCAATGAAAGACATTTACTCCCTAAATTCACAGTGATAATTATGTATATTGAAAGATGGGCTTATTCTTAGAAACTATAAGAAGCACATCCATAAAAACAAGAGTCTATACCCCATGCTTTTGCACCCATGGAAAGCTTTGAGTTCTGTCTTTCTAGTTCTTTGGAACCAATTCATGATCTTGAAGCATTTTTTTTTAAACTTCTGCCAATAACATCTCAAGAGTAACAACTAAGTATGCATTGCCTTGGAGACGGGGGTAGAATGCCTCTTTCCATGAAAATTTTGTGTACTATACATTTATGTGTGCTTGGATTTAGATGGGGAGAATTTTTTAGGGGTTGTTTAGATACGGAAGTATATGTCAGTTCTACTCCAGAAAGGATCTTTTCACCAAATGTTGAAATACTAAGTGCTCTGCCTAATGTACTTTGACCATAGACAATGAGATTGTCATTAGGAAGCTTATGGAGATCAATGTGATCATGGAAGGGAAGACTGGCAAGTCATCAGCTTAATTCCAGGCACTATTATATCACTTCTTGTCAAAGGGGTGAAGGATGAGCTATCCATGCCTCTCCTTCTGAGTCTCTTACACTTTTTTCTCCTTTCTTAGGATTCTGAGTAAGTTTTATTTAAAAATAAGCTTTCAGGAATTATTGGATGAGCATGATTCCCCATTTATGAAGCTCCAATATCCTGGAGGAATAATATTGACCCAACAAGTAACGTTTAGAAGTGCAAAGAAGCAGCTTAAATGAAGTGCTGTGGCACCCCAGAGCCTGCGATAGATCATACACTGCTGAGGGCTAACTAGGGGTGTCAGCAGAGAGAAATGGACTTGCGGCAGTTTACCATACATGATTCAGAACAAAAAAAAATGCAAAGTATTGATATTTGGAATTTAGAGTGGCTCAGCAGGCTGCAGAATGTGAGGATAATTAAGTCCTTAGTGATGTACAAAGTTCAAAAGTCAGGGTTAGCAATGTTTTTCCATTAATGTTTATTTTCAGTGGCTCCTCCTTCAGATAAATTCAGTTTGGCTTCCAGGATCCAGTCATGAATGACTCATCACTATTTGTTATGTATATGCTTCCATTTCTTCTTAAATAGCAACAGTAGTTCAGAAGAATGCAAATATGACCATCCAAGAGCCCCAAACTCTGTCTCTTTTGTGGGAAATCCACCTTGAATTGCAGGCTGGATTTCCAACTAGCACCTCATGGCCAAGAGTCTGGCTCCACCCCAGGGAGGAGCAAGCAGCATGGCTTAGGTGTGGAATGCTGGGTGAAGCAAGGTGTGCAATGGCGCAGGGTTGGGGGGCTCATGATTGGTCCTGGGAACTGATGTCATTTGGTTTACAAAAGCAAGCTGTGGCAACCAGTAAATCGAATTCCATATTAACATCATCACGGAGTTCCTGGCAGTTATTTTAATTAATTATTGCGTGCATACAGGCCAAGGTAAGCCTGAGTTTCCTTTGGGTGGCCAGTGGGCTGGAAAAAGGTTCCCTTTGCAGACCACCAACCTGGGTAGCTGATGTTGTAAGTGAAATTCCTGTCCCGGCTCTTGGCAGGTGGGAAGTCACAGGCAAGAGTGGAACACCAGTCTCGTGAGTCCAGGCTAAGAGCCTAAGTTGGAGTTACCAATTAGGTTGGGCTGAGGGAAGTGACAGGCTGATCTCTGTGCTGAGGGGCCAGCTCCCCACAGTGTCTGCAAAGCGGGCGATGTGTCCCCATCCCCCTTAGCAAGGCCACATGAGCCTTGTTCACCATAAAGAGAAAAGCTTCCTACATCTTTTATTGATAATGTTTCTCTCAGCTATACCAGAAGGCAAATATTATCCAGTGAGTTGCAAGGGACAATATTTTAAAATAGAAATAGCCAGCTGTATTGGCAAATGCCTTTAATCCCAGCAGACAGATATTTGTCCATTTGAAGCCAGCACGGTCTACATAAGGAGTTCTGTGCCACCCCAAGTTACACAGTGAAATGTTGCCTCAAAACGAAAATAAACCAATTAATTTTAAAACTAAAATAGCCAAATGTAAAAGTTAAAAAAATAAAAACAGACCTCCCAGCTTGGGTTCCAGAAAGCACCAGCCTGGACTCAGTGCAGTGCCAGTAAGGCAAGGCAGAACTGCTTTGAACATTGGGGGGCCCACCACCTGCCCCCAGAACCTCCCAGCTTGGGGTTGAGAGAGCTCTGGCCCGGACTCTGTGGTGCTGCTGCTAAACACAGCAGAACTGCTTTGACCCTTGGGGCCTGCCACCCGCCCACAGAACCTCCCAGCCAGCTCAGGTTCCAGAGAGCACCAAGGCATTGGTGCACCTAGATAGGGTCGCAGGGGTGCAGCAGGTCTACAGGGTAAAGGAGCAACAGCCCCCCACCCCCACTCCCCCACCAGCACCCCCCTACTCAAGCTGGTGGTGCTGCAGTGTGAACTATCTAGCAGGTGTAGTTTTAGTGAAACTAGTCACTGCAGTCAATGTAGAGGCACCAGAATCCAAAAACACAAACAAAACCACCCCCCAAATCCACAGGCCAAGGACACAACAAAAAAACAACATGGGAAAAGATCATAATAAATCCACACCAAACTCTACCAGTCTGACAGACGATTCCTACAACAAGATCTCCCTGGAAGGAAACCAAGAGACAGACCTTAGAAGAACAATTATAGACATACTCAATGAAATCAAAGAATAAAAAGAACAAATCAGAGAACTAAGGGGAGAAAATGAAAAATTCAGGAAGGACTTAGAAGGAAAGAATGATAAACACTGGAAAGAACTAGAGGGAGAAAAACAAAAAATCTGAAAAGAACTAGAAGAAGAGAAACACAGATTCTGAAAAGAACTAAAGGAAGAGAAACACAATGTCTGAAAAGAACTAGAGGGACAGAAAGATGAACTCCAGAAGGAAGTGGAAACAATGAAATGATCCCAGGCTGAAATGAAAAAAGAAGGATACCAGCAAAGAAAGGAGCTACAAGTAGAGAATGACAAGCTCCAAAAGGAAACTGAAATACTAAAGAAATCACAGGAAGAAATGAAAAAGGAAATAGAACATTCATCCAATCAACAGGAGAGGATGGGAGAAAGCCCCAGAAGCAGAAAGGATGAAGCAGAAAATAGAATATCAGACCCGCAGGACAACACGAAACATCTAAAATGCTCAAGTGAAGACTATGAAAATTAAAAAAAAATAAACACAAGAG
Source organism: Rhizomys pruinosus (assembly GCA_009823505.1). Lineage (NCBI taxonomy): Eukaryota > Metazoa > Chordata > Mammalia > Rodentia > Spalacidae > Rhizomys > Rhizomys pruinosus. The sequence goes on along the minus strand of VZQC01009175.1, from coordinate 2,888,745 downwards.
TTGAATAACCAGGAAATGTGGGATACTATAAAAAGACCAAATCTCTGCATCTATATGCTGCCTACAAGAAACCCATCTCACCCTCAAGGATAGACATCAACTCAAAGTGAAAGGATGGAAAAAATATTCCAAGCAAATGGTACCAAAAAGCAAGCAGGAATTCCTATTTTAATAACAGACAAAATAGATTTCAGAGTAAAGTCAATCAGAAGAGACAAAGATGGCCACTACATTCTTATCAGAGGAACAATTAACCAGGAAGACATCACAATCCTAAATATTTATGTACCAAACTCAGGTGCACTGAACTATATAAACAGTTTTGCAGGTCCTCGAGACACAGATTAATCCCAACACACTAATAGTGGGGGACTTCAATACCCCACTTAACCCTTTGGATAGATCAACTGGACAAAAATTAAACAGAGAGACATCAGAACTGAACAATACAATACAACAAATGGAACTCACAGACAGCTACTGAATATTTCACCCAAACACCAGAGAATATACTTTCTACTCAGCACTCCACGGGACATTCTCCAAAATCTACCACATACTGGGACACAAAAGGAACCTCAACAAATATAAAAGGATTGAAATGATCTCATGGATTCTATCAGACCACAGTGCAATAAAGCTCAATATTAATACCAGAATAAGCCCAATTAGCTACAAGAACACATGGAGACTAAACAACAAAATCCTGAATAATTAATGGATCAGGGAAGAAATAAAGAATGAAATAAAATAGTATTCATGGAACTAAACGAAAAAGACAATACAGCACAACAAAACTTGTGGGATACATTAAAAGTGGTCATAAGAGGGAAATTTATAGCCCTAAGTGCCCACATTAAAAAAAAAAAAAACCCAGAAAGGGAACAAATAAATGATCTAACACTACAGCTAAAAGAATTTGAAGAAACAACAATAAATGAACCTTAAACCTAACAGACAGGAAGAAATAACAAAAATCAGAGCAGAAATCAACAAAATAGAAACAAAGAAAACAATACAAAAAAATCAATGAATCCAAAAGCTGGTTCTTTGCAAGGATAAACAAGATAGATAGACCTCTAGCCCAGTTAACAACAGGAACGAAAGAGCAACTCCAATTTAATAGTAGTAATTCAAAATTAATAGTATTCATGATGAAAAGCAAAACATCACCACAGATAAGGAAAAGTCCCAGACAATCATACAAGAATACTTCAAAAATTTATACTCTACTAAGTTTGAAAAACTAAGAGAAATGGATGAATATCTGAAATCATGAGAACCAACAAAGCTTAACCAAGAAGAGGTTGACAGTTTAAACAGACCCATAACATTTGAGGAAATTGAAGACATAATAAAACACCTTTAATCCTAGCACTCGGAGGCAAAGGCAGGCAGATCTTTATGAGTTCAAGGCCAGCCTGGTCTACAGAGCGAGTTCCAGGACAGCTGGGGCTACAGGGAGACTCTGTCTGGAAAAGACCAATAAATAAATAAATAAATAAATAAATAAATAAATAAATAAATAAACTCCCAACTAAAAGAAGCCCAGGCCTAGATGGTTTCACAGCAGAAGTCTATAAAACATTTAAAGAGGTCTTACAACCTTTACTACTCAAACTGTTCAGAAGGATATAGAGAGAAATCTCTGAAACTCCTTCTATGAAGCCAGCATCACTCTAATACCAAAACCAGGCAAAGACACAACCAAAAAAGAAAACTATAGACCCATCTCATTAATGAACACAGATGCAAAAATTCTCAACAAAATACTGGCAAATCACATACAGACCCACATGAAAAAGGTCATCCATCATGATCAAATTGGATTCATACCAGAGATGCAGGATGGTTTAACATATGTAAATCAATAAATATCATAAAACACATAAATGGACTGAAAGACAAAACACACACAATCATCTCAATTGATGCAGAAAAAGCCTTTGACAAGATCCAGCATCTCTTCATGTTTAAAGTTCTAGAGGGAATTGGACTGAAGGGAACATTCCTAAATCTAATCAAAGCCATATACAATAAACCCACAGCCAACATCATTTAAATGGAGAAAAATTAGAACCATTTCACTTAAAGGCGGGAACCCAACAAGGCTGTCCCTTATTGCCACTCATCTTCAACATAGTCGTTGAAACACTTGTGGGGCAATAAGTCAAGAGAAGGTAAGTAAAATAGTAATAATCGGAAAACAGGAAATTAAACTATTCCTTTTTGCAGATGCTATGATAGTTTACCTGAGGGATGCTAAAAACTCCACCAGAAAACTAGAAACAATTAATAGTTTCAGTAAAGTGGTGGGATACAAAATTAACCTAGAAAAATCAGTAGGATTTCGTTACACCAACAATAAACAAGTGGAGAAGGAACATAAGAAAACCTTCCAAATCACAAAAGCCTCAAAAAAAAAAAAAAAACAAATCCTAGCACTCAGGAGGAAAAAAAAAAAAAAAAAAAAAAAAAAAAAAAAAAAAAAAAAAAATTTTAAACCACTGAAGATATTGAAAATGATATCAGGGGAATGGAGAGATGGCCTAGCAGTTTGGAGAGCCGACTGCTCTTACAAAGGAACGCTGGTTAGATCCCCGGACACCGCACATGGTGGCTGAGACACCGTCGGAAACCTCTCCCAATTCCAAGGAGAAAAACTCCAGTTCTAGGTGAACCAACAACCGCTCTCTGACGCTTCTGACCTCTGCAGCATTGCACCAACCCAGGTGCAACGGAACCTGCATGCAGACAGTACTTCATGGGGGCACATAAATAAAGAATAAATAAAATTAAAAAAAGAAAAATAACAATAAAAATGGACAGACCTCCCATGCTCATCGGATTGGAAAAATTAATATGTAAAAAAT